>NQII01006658.1:47202-113750 GCA_002778355.1 Clitarchus hookeri | reverse complement strand
TTATGTCGCCCATCGAACATGTCTGGGATATGGTGCGTCAGCGAATTGTTCGTCACGGACCTCCAGCTGCCACTGATGATGCTTTATGGACTCGCATACATACCACGGGTAGAGAGATTCCTCAGGATCATATCCAGGCCCTCTTAGATTTCAGCCGCGGCAATTAGAGGCTCTGATTACCGCACGTGGGGGCTTCACACCATTCTGAATTCTCGAGGTCAGAGATCAATGGAAACTACTATTGTTGTAATAAATGTTGTATTATCGTGCACCTAATATCTGTCGCCTATATTGGACCGATAATTAAATTGGATCATATTGGTTTCTGTTTGCAGTAGTACGAAATGTTTACACAACAATCAGTTAGTATTTTAGCTTATGGCAATTAAATATTTTCCTCAAGCTTATTTTTATATTTGTACATTTAATAGAAAACTTTTACATAATTTTGGATATGTTTGTTGTGTGAACAACTTCATAAACAGCGTACATTTAACTGATCTGTCAAAATGCAATGTCTGAAATATGTAACCACAATGTGAATTATATCGTCAAATTAGGAGTGTCCTAATATGGTTTGCTTCTTGTTGCTTGAGCCAAGTTCAGAGTACACACAGCATGCCCCGACGGCGCATTCATCAATCCATTACCCAGCTGGATGAGTTTGAGAGAGGCAGCATTGTCGGCCTCCGAGAGGCATGTTGGCGCATTGTTCCCCACTCGAACCGTTCTGTTTACACTGTGAGTCGGTATTGGACGCAGTGGGAACAGGAGAGTACACACATCCGTCTAGAAGGTTAGAGTCAATCAGCAGACGACAAGCTGTATGCAGTCCACACGCGTCGCTGTGCAACAACCACGGACATTTTACGACAGCTGGGGATACGCCGGTGTCTACTAATACCATATCCAGGCTGATTGCAGAGCGGGATTTGTCGTCGCGGCATCCCTTACGACGTCTGCCATCACGACCCGAGCATCGCCTAGCATGTGTGACCTTCTGCCAAGAAAGAGCAGCATAGCAGATTGCGGATTCGCAACGAGTCGTGTTGAGTGACGAATAACGATACTGTCCGGATACAGACCATCGAATTCGAGTCTGGAGATATCCTCGCCAATGCCTTGATCCACACTCAAAGTATAACGGCACGAGAGGTATCATAGTGTGCGGTGCCATTTCCTTTGATTCCTACACCCCACTGGTGGTGATTGAAGTAACCCTGTCCCAGACATTCTTTGACCATGTGTGCTCCCCTTCCTGGTGCATCTTGACAACCTCATTTTCCATCACCATAATGCCCGGCCTNTGTGTGCTCCCCTTCCTGGTGCATCTTGACAACCTCATTTTCCATCACCATAATGCCCGGCCTCACACAGCACGGGTATCTCTTCTTTCGCCAGAATGGTCCCTAGACCTCTCGCTCATCNCGGCCTCACACAGCACGGGTATCTCTTCTTTCGCCAGAATGGTCCCTAGACCTCTCGCTCATCGAGAACGTTTGGGTACAAATTGCAATGCAACATCGGCCAGCGGCAACTATGGCATATTTGGAGGGTCAGCTGCTTCATCTGAGGCAGGATCTTCCTCAGAAGGACATCCTACGTCTGTATGCCTCCATGCCCGACCTTATCGCCGCCTGTCCCCGTGCTATGGGTAGTCCAACACCATACTAAGTGCATCCTGCGAGTGTTGGTCCCTTGCAATGCAGGCTTGGTTCTGTATACTCACTACGATATGCTGTGCCAGTATCCACTTATGTGCCTCTGCGATGACACCTTCTGGGTAATCCATTTTTTTTGCAAAAAACTGTATTTATGATTTATTTTTATATATTTTTAAAATTTTTCCTTGTTTTCTTTATTTTGAATTGTTTGTCTGCTTCATGAGTACACGCTCAACAATAAATTATGGCTAATATATTTATATTAAAACTTAAACTTTAGTACAAATTATTCGTAATTTCTAAAACTGGTCCAATACCCGCATATAATATATCTTCAGTCTGAAAGTAAATACAAATTATAACAGAAAATAAGGGATCTTTTAAAATATAAAGGGAAATTTTAAACGCTGGCTGAAATTAAGAATAATTTTACATTTGAATACAAAATTGTAATATTGCAGAAAATTAAAACGAACGCTTACGCAAATATTACAGTTGTCGATTTTTTTTACATGTCTGGATTATTTGCACACGAGTTATTAAATTGAACAGCTTACATTTGGTTTTTTGTAACATTTGCTATGGCGCAAATTGTTAATTCGTGATTCTAATAAGGATGTTGTGTTGAGACGGTGATTTCTCAGCAAACTCGAACCCAAGATTATACGAAATCTGACTCTGTGTACCTTCATGAGGAGAGATAGTCCAGCTTTAAGTACGATCGTCATCATATCGATATAGGTTGAATAACATGCTGAGTGTGCACACACTAGGTGCACATTTTACTGCGTCCACATTGCTCCAAAGAAGCTCCAGGTCGAGACTAGCTCAGGCAAGTACACACTATGCTCAACATACCAAGAGACGAATCCCTGCCAAATAACGAGCTCCCTCAACACTTGGCGAGCAGCCAGCAATAAACCATGACTGATGTTCCCGACCTTGGCTCTGTCGATATTCGTATCTCATGAAACCAGTTTGCTTCATCCTTGAACCATACCCTGGCGTTCTGACAGGTGACCCTGAATCCTATTGCATAACTAAGTAAGTGAACGTATCAAGTCTGTTTGTCCTCCAAGCTTGTCTGTTCCTAATGATTCCTATAATACTTCGCAGCATATGTTTAACGAAAATAAATAAAACCCTTTACAGCATGTTAATAGTTGACTACAACTATCCCTCCTTGGTGTATACATTTGGGTGTTCTCATCGGACATTTGTTTCCTGCGCCTTATTCTGGAGAGTCTTTAAAGCTCTTATGTACCAATGCACTTAGTGTGCGTATTCATTGCATCATACGAGTTTCAATGTGATCGCTTTCACCTAACCTAAATCAAACCTAACTAAATTAACTTAATGTAATGTAACCTGACCACACCTAACCTTACATGACGTAAACTCACCGGATCNATCTAACATGACGTAAACTCACCAGATCTTAACTTACATGTATGCTTACCCAAATTAATCAAGATCCATATAACTCACCTTAATATAATATAATTTAAGTGCTACAATCAGAATATTAGCTAATCTAACTGGGTCAAACTAACCTCAAAAACATTTCTTTACTTAATATTCCGGCATTTGTAACAAAAGTAATTTAAACTTATGTAACATGCCACAACGTAATACATTCTAACTTAAGCTGGCATAAACTTAACTTATAAAATAATATAAATAATTTAAAAAAATTAATATTTGAATAGCGTAACTTATGTTTACTGCCCTGCCATATTTCCATGGGATAAGTTTGCACAAATCCTTGCGTAGTTTGCTCACAGAGCATGTGGTAACAGATTATTAACTCCCAAATATATGTTGGCCAAGCTGGCCAAATAGTCAGTTATCGATACAGTCGCATCTTTTCAGGATGTGAATCCCCTGATGGTTAATCAGCCAAAAGCTGTCTAAGTCACCATATTAAATATACTTAATTATATAAAGCTTAGATCAAAATTTTTTTATTTATATCAAATATAATTTAATGAAAATTGCGAATGTACGGCCTCATAAAAATTTATATAAAATTAAAATTTCGTAATCTGGAACGTGTCACATTTTTCAAAGTTATAATTAGGTTCCTTGTCGTTTGAGATGTTGTATGTCAATTCAGTGAACCGTTTATCTACCTAGAATTATTATGTATTGTTTTCGACGAAAATATATGCAGCTAACAACACATTATATCCCTGTGTTACAAAGTTATACAAATCGCTATAACTTATCGCAGCTCTGTGTAATTTTNAGCTAACAACACATTATATCCCTGTGTTACAAAGTTATACAAATCGCTATAACTTATCGCAGCTCTGTGTAATTTTCTGGTCAAAAATCCCGTAATCTTACACTGGAAAATTCTGTTTACTATTTAATAATAGGTTTGATTTTTGCATATCCTCACAAGTGGAAGTAATCGTGTTATAATAATAATAATCAACGAAACAATATGTATTATTTTCTGCAGCGGTGGTGTGTTANACAAAGTTATACAAATCGCTATAACTTATCGCAGCTCTGTGTAATTTTCTGGTCAAAAATCCCGTAATCTTACACTGGAAAATTCTGTTTACTATTTAATAATAGGTTTGATTTTTGCATATCCTCACAAGTGGAAGTAATCGTGTTATAATAATAATAATCAACGAAACAATATGTATTATTTTCTGCAGCGGTGGTGTGTTATCTTAATTGAAATTATCTTCATTAGTCCTCATTAGTACTGCGTTAACAATGTAGACCTATTACAAATTTTTTTTAAATAGTATTTGATTGTAGATCTATGAANTATCTTAATTGAAATTATCTTCATTAGTCCTCATTAGTACTGCGTTAACAATGTAGACCTATTACAAATTTTTTTTATATAGTATTTCATTGTAGATCTATGAATTTTTTTATCGGATGTCAGGACTTCATATTCTTTTCGCTTAGAAAGTTCCGATGTCCACTCAAAGAATAAAAAATTTCATGCAATTTTAAAAATTTTATTTTTAAGATTTTAATGTGAATGCATATTAAGGCAGAAAAATTGTAGTTTAATTATTTGTGTAAATATTTGTAAATTTGTGAAATACTTAATCTGGATAGCATTAAAATTTTGGTTGGTACTCGGGAGCTATCTTTTTGCCTAGATATAATAAAGAGCACAAGATTTATAATGAAAAAAAAATTGTTAGCATAGTTAATGTTTCAAAAAAATTATTGTAAAATTTGCTTGTTACTATTATAACTGTAGCTTTATGAAAAGAGTTAAATGATTCCAAATCGGTTTTGCGCTAAATGACGATATGTGTAATTCTACATCAGTGAGCATCACCTTCGTTGGTCTAGATATACTGTAGGTTGTAGTAGTTACTATTTATGACAATAACATATATCACTGCCTCACTACCATTATGCGACTACTTAAAGCTAAGGGCCATAGGTTATGTCATTTACACGCAGCATTACCAGGTTTTTAATCTTCTGCGGAGGTTGTTCCGCACACCCAGGCACATCCTTCTTCTTACTCTCCTGCTAAAAGCGCACACAGTGAAACATGTAAAATACACTTTTCTGTTTAAACTATGTTCAATGTTCAGTATCTAATCTAAATATGGTAAACCTATCAGTTTTGTATCAATCTGAGAATTAAAATTGTCAATATTGAGCTCTGTAAAGAAATATAATTTTTTTTATATCTAGTTACTCAATTCTGAAAATATTCAGAATAAAAAAAACCAGGGAATATGCTGTACTGGCTTCTAACTTCTTTCATTTAGGGTATGACAGGTGTCTGAAATATTAGTGATTAGTTAGTTATTATAAAGCATATATACTACACTATACATTATGAAAGTATTATAAGTCTGAATAGTTTTGTTATTAATCCTGGAAATTTTCATCGCGTTTTACTACCACCATGATTGTCAATATTTAGTTTATGTATGTAGCAACTTAAAAACCACATTACTATACAAATGCTACGAAGAAAATTGTTATTGCAGCTAACATGTCTGTACACTCGTACAATATTTCTAGCTTTGTTAGAAAGTTGTAAATATTCTAAAGTGACCAAAGTTATCTACTATATTTAAATATTGCTTTATAATTTAGTGTTAAGGTTCAATGAAAACCCACAATGAAAATAAAAATAAGTGGGTAACTAACCTTCAAACTTAGAACTAAGAGGTTAGTGAACACTTTAATTTTATAATACATTTAGTCGAGTTACATAGTTATACCCATATTTATTATTTGTATCCAACTTTAAATTATTTTTGTTATCACTGCGGGATAATATAAATTAATTTATCAAGAAATTATTAATTTGTTTAGTAAATATATAAAGCCCTTATTGTGTGCGCACAAAGTGCTGCACTGTAGAACTTTGTGTCGTAGCTAACCAACATTTTGGCTTCGTCAAAAAACATCTACTTTTTAAATTTTATGAAGCAAATTTTTTATTCAAAATCTTTATAATAAGACTACCTAAACAAACTTGGCACAATATGTTTCCATTATTTCGCATTTTAACTGAATTGTGGTTTATGCTACACTAAAAAAATATTATTTCAAAAAAATCTAGAAAAATTATTGTTTGTTGAAGTACCGAAATATGTGATACTACTGCAGAACCAGGGATAAATAAAAGTAGGTTTTCAAAACCTGCAGTAGCAGGGCGTATTATACGGGAACCTCACCCGACTCCTAGCTTTCCAGTTCAGAGTTGAGTGAAGCTAAGATGCATAACGCAATGTTCACGCACATGGAGCATTAAATAATACAGAGGAGTCACAGTTGATTATTCCAAGAAATACAAGTGCACACACCAGTGAATGGCGTCACAGTCCAGTAACATTTCCGAACGCTTTCCACCAATCAGCGCCTGGTAACTTACTTCTTAGTCAGCAGCCTAGCCAATAGGTGACCTATCGCAGCATGCAGTAACCAATCGCATGTTTCCAGAGCCTCGTGCAGACAATCAGCGAGAGGCTACGCCCACACAAAAGCAAACGCCACATAGTTTAGCCTCTGTGTACTTCTCTACTCTGTGGCACAGACACACGTCTGTTACTGCCACGACCGCACCTTGCCTCTGGCCCGTCAGTCAAGATGAGGATTGATAATAATTCTAACAATATTTCAAAAATTTATCAATGATGAAACCAAATTTAACACTGGCGTGAAGTGTATATCCATAATATAAAAACTATCGCTTTATTAGAGCTTTTCAGAATACCAGAGGCCCTTAACTGTGTAGTTAGGTACATACAAAATAATCATAATAATTATAATATTAAATTGTTTAAAATTACCTGAAGGGATTTAAAAGTGCTGCTTCTTATATTTGTATCGCTTAGTTGACCATGAAAATACCACAATCTTCAGCTATCCGGAATTTTCAGTCAGATATTTGTACCGCATTTTGCGTGTGTAGGAAATTTAAATTAATTAAGAATAACTTAGTAAGCAACTGCAATAAACGTATTTAATCATAACGTTATAAATAATGGATATATATTTTTTTAGACGAAAAATTATAAACTATAAATAAACAGTATCCGTTATCCACATATGAACATGTGCAAATTAATGGGTAAAGTGAGCACCATTTGAAGCCCTCTCATCTGGAATAACTGTCAGTAAATTTATTTTATTGCAGCCATATACGTTAACTTTCGAGTCCGGAGAAATGTATACACTGTGTGTATTACTATATGGCGGTATTAAAAAAAACGTTAAAAGTATAGAAAATGACTGATATGAAAAAAAATAAATAGTGTTTTAAAAGTGATCACTTTACCGTGGAGTCCCTAAACATATTAGTAAAAAGAATTTACTGCACACACGTAGTATTTACAGGTTTTAATGTATTTGGAATAAATATTTACTGTAAACACGTAACAAATGAAGTACTGTAGACTACTGTATACTTCTAAAAGGAAGGGGTAGTTATAAATCCGAAAGTATTTACATAACTGCAAAGTTACCTTAAGATGTTTAGGTTACGTAAGACCAGCAGGAAGTGTAGCCACCTTCCCTGGCAAATAGTATACTTACTGTGTTGTTGAGTTGTTGGACCAACTGCTCCAGCTTCTCTGCGTACCGGCGTGACTCATCAAGATTCCTGCCCAGGTCCTGCACCTGCGGCACACGCAAACAGTATATATGTAGTTAACATGTGACACTCTTACTACGCCAGCATGACGCCAAGCTTGTCAGCATCTCACCAGTGTACGTGTTGTGCTGATAAGTGACATTTGACTACACCAGCTGTAGTATAGAGAAGCAGTAGAGTGCGAGTTATCCTGCATCTGTTACTCTCACTACCACTAAAATAGCTTAATTTTTTGTTAATTTTAACGTTTTCTTCTTTAGCACTTCAAAATATTATATTAATCAAAGAAAACAAGGTCATGAAATCTGATGGTTGCCAAAACCTCAGTCGTTCCCAATTAACATAGAGTTATAAAAATAATCCAACATATTTAGACATGCATCAGGAAATAAGCATATTATAGTGTTCTCTTTTCAACAAAGCAATTATTTTGCTCATGATTGGTACGTTCAAAGAATAGTTTAATTACTAGATAAATATTACTGAAGAATGTTTGTTAATGTTGTCTAAGAACCGGGTGTCACTGTCACATCCATTGGACGTACATCAACTTAACACTAGGCTACGCAGTTGGCGTATGAGCTAGGAGACGATCGACACCATCTTGAATATCCCTTTTTTTACGTTTCTTTCTCAAAAATTTCTTTTTTTTTAATCGGCAATTTTTTGCATTTCTTCCTTGAAAGTTTCTCGTTTTTACCTCAAAAATCACCGAACCCCTCATTTGTAAAGAATGGACCCATTTTTGCAAAAATTAGCAATTGGATGCAGTTAGGGTTCTCGATTTTACCAATTGCCTTGAGACCTATGACTTTGACCCTCTGCCCATAACCTTGTAAAACGTGAAACTGAAAAAATTCGAATAGTCTAAAAAAAATCCTAAACATTTTAACAAATTTCAGAAAAAAATAAAACCAATTAAATTAAAAACATACCTGAAGAAATTATTTAAAGATAATTTAGTATAAGTGCCGGGGTTTGACACGACCGGCATTTTCATAAATCACAAAATGTTACAAATAGCAATAATTTTGGAGAAAATAGAATATTACCACTGACAAACATGTAGGATTCCATTTCGCCAAATCACATTTCCATCACGCTCACTCATTCCTTCTTAGCTGTGCTCCAACCATCATCTTGTATTTTATCCATGCTTGGTTATTCCATGTCAGCCATCTTAGTTTCCATCAGTACAACCATCTGGCATAACATCGTAACCATGTCTTCCACATGCTTATGCTCTATCATTCCATGTCAGCCATCTATGATTTAATTTCTTAAAAATATCAGAGAGGCCGGCGAAACGAACATTCTCTCGTGCTCTCTCATGCAATGTTATCAATCTTTGATTTAGTTTTTTTTTAGTTGCGTTCCGTTGGTTCCCAATCATTCCTACTTGATTAAGTCGTATACCATTATATTAGATCTTATTCATGCTCTAAAATTCCACCTCGAATTAGTAGCCTACTGATTACTCGGTCCCCTCAAACCACCATATTTTATTACATCACTTCTGCAACCATTGACGAACATATGGACTTCTCCTCTAACCCCCGAAATTTTCCATTTAGTTCGACATTTGTGTTTACTGGAAAAATAACTGTGGTATATTAGAGCAGGACCTGGCATGTAGATATTTATGTAGGACCTATCTACGCCATATACTGTACTGAAGTATGTCTCCCCAGGCTCGACTCAGCCTTCACCCTCCCCTCTTCAAGTCTTAGAGTCAAAAAAATGTCTAACACTTCAACAGATTACTTCCAAGACTGCTACATTGAACCTGCTTAGAATATATTACATTATTAATATGCTCTTTGATGTATGCTTAAGCATATACCTTTGCAATATTATCAATGATTATGCACGTTCAGTGATTGGCCTACACAAGAAATTTTGAAGAATCAACTATTAAATCACTATATTTTGTTCACATTATTATATTATTTTTTATTATCATGATCATTAACAGTATCGGATTGTAGTGACAGATCTGAATGCCAAAGTTACCTTATTCCAAAATCAGGGAAAGTAGTCATGCTAGACTAAGGTATATCAGCACTAGCTAGAAATGAAACACTTTTGTTTATTCATTGAAAACATTTTTTTTTACGTATATCGTACTAAAAACATTAAAAAAACTCAATGTTCTCCATATTACACATGCCGTGTCATTACAGCAACTTTCTCACTGTTCACATAATTAATATAATCTGCTTATACACAGCTCGATACAGTCATATGCTAACAAGAATCCACCCAGAACCCAAAGTTTTTCTTTTAAGGTCTCTACAGCCTCTGAAATGCTATAAACGTTGTAAAATTCTTCATTTGCAGCCTTGAATGCCGCCCGTCTGATTTCTTCATCCAAAGAATGAGGCTTTTCATAGGTACACTCCAGCCAAACATTACATTTTGCCCTTGAATGAAGATTATTTTAGGTATAATCTATTCGATATGGTATCACTAATAGCTAGTGCATGACATTTTTTAGCATCAGGAACATTTCCTTTACAGTCCTTTATGAGTCTCTTTAGCTTATTACTTCGTTTGAACCGATGTTTGCACTTAACACATTGTTGCATAAAAAAGATAGGACCCTTCACTGAAGTGGTTCTTTCTTGATTCCGTGCACTTTGGGTGTGGTAAATGTCTTGTCACAGTAACAACAACGAAGCCTTGATGAAGTCATCGATTACGATACTGCTTTAGTTGCTCCTTCCGAAGAAGTCGATGACATTCCCGAATAAGTAGATGGTTACACTACTGTAAGTGACTGATCTGAAGAAGACGAAGGTGCTGTCGGCGTTATACCTGAATAAGTATATGGCGATGCTACTTTAAGCAAGCTGCTCGAAGAAGTCGATGCAAGTGCTGGTATTACTCCCGAAGAAGTCGATGGTCTAGCTGGTACTTCTTCCGGAGAAGTCGATAGCTTCGTCGGTAACATGTGCGGAGAAGTTGATGGCACTTCCATAAACCCCATTAGAATTTGTAATATCGGAAGACATCACAGATGCCGAATAAGACTTTGACTCAAACGCGAAGCCGCAAAAGCCAGTCGAGACGATCCACATTGCACGTTAACCACTGTCAAACTAACTTCTCAGCTTACACCCAACTCCTTATAATATACTCATTAGCAATCGCTATGACATCATGTTGACATTGTACCAATCATATTACACCAATTAGACGTTGTGCTGACATCGACCAGCCAATCACATAGTTGCGACGTGATTGCCGCTAGCCAACAGCATGCGGGATCTTAGCTTCGGACATAGAACCGCAATTAGCACCTCACTTAGCACGAAACAAACCATAAATGTCTCACAATGACACGTAATGACCCATAATGACTCATAAATTTCTAATAAATGATTCATGATGACCCATAAGTGACACCTGATGACATATATATATAACACATAAAGGCCCATAAATGACCCTTAAAGACCCACAATGACTCAAATATTGAACCGTTGGGGGGATATCTATCAGAATATTCAACCCGCTTACATATGCAAATACGAGTGTAAACCTTCTTTAATGAATAAAATATTTAACCCATGTTGCAATAGGAAAACCTAAGACAATTTTGCACCAATTTTATGTAAACATATACATATACATACAATAATTATGCAAATATATACATTTAAGTATTTATAAACACACACATGTGCATGAAACCAAATTAAGTTGAGGAAAAACCGGCCATACATTACAGAAATAGGGGAAAAATTGCCAAGTAACAAATCTAAGTCAATACACTTCATGCTCCTTATAGTGATTCATATATATATTTCCGAAACAAAACGATATTATACTGTGAAAAAATTAATAACTTAAGTTGTATTAATCTATGTTCACAAATCAAAAACCTGACAATTGAAAACAAAATTAATATAGCCAATCCCTCTTACACAATTTTTTATATTAAAGAGTATACATCAGAACAACAAGGATAAAAAGGTATTCTAAAATAGTCCCATTTCATTATTAACCTGCAGACATATATACGCACTGTGGCAATGTTTCAACCCACATGCCAGTGTATAACATCGACATACGAACTATAAATTTTCGAAAGGTGAGAAGCGAGAGCTAAATCACGTATTATCGTTGTTCATTTTTGCGACAAACTTTGTACAACTCCATCACGCCCAGAAGAGTTCTGGTGCTTGTTGGCATTCTTGCGCTCTATCAGCCCCTCTGGATGCAGCGAAGACACAAATCTCGTATAATGCAATACTTAAGTAATAGATTAACAAAATAAAATATAAAAAATTACTATCTTTACTTACATGAGGTTTATAACACATGCGAAATTAAAATAATACCAGGCTACAGATGAGATTACTCAGAACCCACACCCCTTGTCTAACTAATCTGCAATCTTAACCACGAGACCAACATAACTTGCCTCAGAAGTCTTTATTTTTATATTAATTATAGTTGCAAGTTTGTACAAAATGTTAACCAGAAAATAACCGTTTCTATTGCAATTTTGCAACTCAATTTATACATCTAACGGCAGTAAACCCGCCCAGGATACAAGGGAGAGCCAATAGGAATCAAGGATACCGGAGAAGGTGGGTGTGAAGGATAAGTGTGTCGGAGACGGCGGCTAAGGGCCGGGGTGTCAGTCGGCGTCGGTCCTCCCTGAACGGCGTCTCCGAGCGGCGATTAGTGGTAAGTGTCTTACACTAGGGTGAGAGAGCGAGCCCGGAGCCCCTTATATCCTTGCCTCCCATAACAGATTGTCCTTTACACCTACCTCGATCCCTAGCCCCACTAACTACATCACGCTGTAATTATTGTAAGATGAATCTGTAAAAATCCCCCGGAAATAATTACTTGTACTTAATTAATTATTCTCTGACTTCCTTTCATAAACTGCATTAACTATATTTTCTTAAGAGTTATGACAATTTACTTTATTTAATTTTAAAAGATCCGTGTAGCTAGGAAACATTACCAGTTAATGAGTAATACGGTCACGATTAATAGAAATTTTTGTTTTATTACGTTTTATTAAGGTTTTTTTGGGTGTTGTGCATTTTCAAAATTCGAAATACATTTCTTTTTTCACACAACTACAATTTCCATTACCCATTGTTTTCACACAAACAGTTATATACGGTTTTACGTTGTTGAGTGTCCGCCGTTATGCTGAAGCTCTTGGCTACGGGTCAATATTGTACAAATATTCCTTGATGTCTATTACAAACACAGCCCTTGTAGATTTACAAACGAGTAGTTCTACAGTATATATATATTTGTATTCTTACAAGCATTTGTAAAAGTTACAAACAATTTCTTAATAGAAATTTCAGAAAATATTTTATAGTGTATAGCAGATTGTATCAAAAAATTTGTATTATATTTACCATCTTTCTAGACTACTACGCCCATTGATTAAAATATACGATTGATATATATTAAGAGTAAAAAAAAAGAGGAAATGTCGCTCGTTTTCCGAATTCTTATTGTCTTATTGTCTTTGTAGGTCGGCAACCTGCAAATGTTAAACAGGAAGTACAGATTAAATATAAAACAAAAAACTAAATAGATTATACTTTCACTATAAACTGTTATGGTATAAATTGCATAATGATAATGGATTAACAGGACTATATACGTATAAAAACTTCCTTGTTTTTCGTTGGAACTGGTTGAAAGGTAATTAAAGAAGGCATAATTATTTTTGCACATTTTAATATCGCCTTAAGTATAGATATCGCCGAGGGAAAATTAACGCCATTTAATTCTTCACAGCTGCACAGTTGTCTTGATCAAATAGTTTAGCCAGTCTGTTTTTCCTCAAGAGTAAATGCAACAAATACTGCCCCACATAACATGTAATACTTCCGGTTGAATAAACCTAACGTTATTAATATTTACAAACCTTCATCTGGTCTGAACTTTTCTTGCCATGAAACCACAGAGATAAAAGGACATACTCCGGGGTACTCGGTTATTACATCAAAAAGCTACAGTTTAATACGAATCATACAGTATATATGAGGCAGTGTACATCGCCAAGTATAATTTTATATTAAACACATGGTGTTTAAGGCTATTGTGCTTACGAATTACATTTACAAACTTTTATACTCTTAAAAACTCAATATATAATTTTTGTGGAAACATTTTAGTGCTAGTAAAAATGTTATGATTTTCAAGCCCCAGGATCAAAGTTTCTTTATAAAAAACGCTTATTGTATTGCTTTCTTTTTGAGTTTATAAATTGCACAAATTAAAAGAAGTTAACGTGAAACTTCCTGTGTGTCACATATTAATTATCATATAACGTAGTATATGTTATAAAAACTACGCCATAAGAAAACAAAAACCTCTTTTTAGTTTGAGGAACACGCAAATTCATAGTTAACAAATATTATCTAAGCTCTGTTAAATTTCATTGATTTCTCTTTGAGGTTTATCGTGTAGGTCGTGTATCTGCAAATGTTTAAAAGCACAATGAAGATAATTTAAAGTCAAACACAAGAAATTTCAATTGCAAACTATACTATGTGTTATCACTTTTACAAATCGAATTATATATATGTCTTCATTAATTCAGATATTCTCCAAAAGGAAATTCATATATCATGAGTATTTTAGGTATTGAATAAGTGTGAATGGTATCGTTTCTAGTTTTTCCCATGAGATGAATCCATTTGAAGTGGATTTAGTGCTGCCGAAGTCATCTTTACAACACCCTACAAAGACAAGGGCATCTAGGGCTAGAGTAAAAGGAAAATAATATTTTTTTTATATTACGTACTAAACAACTTTTTGCCTCAAAATGTATGCATAGATAAAAATGTGAAAATAAATCTGAAAACAGATGTAGGAAAAAAATTGTATTATAAAAATCCTTTTGCCATCAGTTCTTCATGAGTGTAATGTAGTTTGTTATTGTAAGACATGTCGATTTTGTTTATTTGTAAAATAAACGAATGTTTATATGCAGATGTGTGCTCCTCATGACAAATTTACATTTCCAGAAATTTCAGAGAACAAACTAACCATCCTCCACACTTTAACAATGTAAATTTTTGACATTAATAAATGGTAATTATTTAAATATATCAATTCAACTTATTTGCACTTGCATGTAAACAGGGTATGAAAGATCACAACATATTCATTTAAACATATATTAGTTATTTATTATTTGAAGTATTGGCTTGCACAGGGAAAAAACTTATTTAACATATTTTAAAAGTTTATTTGGCAATGAATTAAATATTGATAAAATATACAAAAAACGGGAAAGGTTTTAGTAGTTAAAAAAAACCATTAGTGTTAATGTCTTCTGATACATGTTTGTTGATATATAATGTGTGTAAGATTGTTACTTCATGACAGACGTCTCGACATGTGTACAATTCAGCACGCAATTTGAAGTGGCCCGTGAAAGAGAGTTGCACAGTGGCTACATGTGTTCTCTGTGGACACACCGTTAGTAGCATGGCACAGCTGAAAACACACCTGCTGTTTCGTATGGTTACCTGGATGAGAAGGAAATTGAATCTTCTTTTGCCCAACAAAGAAACCTACAGTAAAATGGCACAGCAACATGCCAATGGACCAACAGTAATATTCATTCCACAGCAATTTCCATGTAAGAGGATGCGATCGGGTGTGATTGAGACAGATATGTTACACAACCACCTTGCGCCTCTTACTGCCGAGAAGTGATTCTTAAAGACAAGAAGCCTCTTTCTTCACAGAGACAGAAAATGCCGTACTATTTGTGGTGTTAGGAGTTATATAATTATATTATACAAAATTCTACATTAATTAATTAAGGGTTCTGGTTCTGGGTAATAACATGCATTAAAATGAAATATTTATCCATTTAAAGCAATTTTTTCAAGTAATTTTAAAACTTCAAATTTGTTAGCAAAAATTTTGATTTTCGCGATACGTATACATTTATTCACTTGTTCCTGATGTGTTATTATTATGTTTTAATTTACTGTATTCAGCAAATTGCCATTAATAAATCAAAATTTTGTAGCAAATTAAAACAAACATTATTCAAATAATGCTATTATACTAAGTCAGCTGCTTGCTTAAGTATTTCGTGAAACTGAGCATGCTTGTATACAGAGCCAAATAATGTGTAAATGGACTTGTAATTCATATCATTGTTGTCTTACTTGTACAGATAAAAGAGAAATACATTTTTATCTAGTTACGCAGACTGGATTCAAATGAACACAAGAATCGACTGTTTATAAGCGCCGATTACTCGAACCTTGATGTGAAATGTTAAAAATTCTCAAGTTCAATGTACACAGTTAAATTTGAAATAGGCTTTAAAAAGCAGTGTTCTTTTTGTCTAATTGATCGTGGACTTGTTATGAACAGTCAGCAAGAGTTTCGCCCACGTCTCGCACAACTATGTTACTGGGACTCGATGTGTCAACGCCTGTTTTTTTGTATTTTAGAACTTGAACAACACTCACTTGCAACACAGCACTTCACTTATCCTTACAGGACTCACATAGCTGCAGATACTTTGGCTTGTTTCAAGAGGAAATTTTGAAGTTTATGGATGTGCTAGACGGGTGTAAGAGAGCAGGTAAATATTTTAAACAAAATTTATAAACACCATTCTAAAGACGAAAACATGACCAGAATTTTTATAATATATAAAATATAGACAATATTGTAAATGTTTCAATGTGCATGTTTCGAAATGTAAACAATTTTTTATTGGGCACATGTAATTTTGGAATAATTTTCCTTTACTCTGGCTGTTCTGATTTTCTAGTTAATAGCTTAAGGGACTAAGCATTAATTTAAACTGTTTAGGTTGCAAGTAAAGTTAATTTCATTGTATGTGGAATATACGATTTCATTAAATATAATTTTCAATTCACTTAATGCACACGCAACTAACATGGTGTTGAAATATTGTTTTTAAATATGGAGAAAAATTGAGATAAAGAATATCAACAATCGATGTTTAAAATATTTTTAAAAGTCAGAAATTAGGTTGGTTGTTCAAAAGGGAAAACTTATGATATTTATAATTTATAATTCTGTGCTAGTAAAATAGAGTGCAATTCTGTGTGAGACAAATAGAGTGCGCACTAGTGGCTGTCGAGGTCTAGTCGTTCCTCTGTAATAACACTACTACTTTATGTAATGCCTTGATTTATTATACCCAAATACAAAAATATGTTTACCATTTAGATGCATATTTTATGTAGATATTGTGGTATATCGTATTGTCCAAGGAAATTTACTGAAATGAAACTAACAGATGTACGTAAACCGCGCAACTAATGTGCTTGCAAAACACAGCAAATGTAACTAAATCCAGGAGCATGCGAAAACTTACCGATCGTATAAGGAGAAAATTACTTCTTGCAAGAATACAAAAAAGTGAAGAATTATATTTTTTTTATCTAACTTTATAGTCTAGGATCAGAAAAATTTGTAATAGGAATACACTAAAATTTAAACAAAGTTTTTCATATACATAATGTATCTAAATTACACCAACAAACTTCGGCTGCAAGTCAGTTACGAAAAAATTAAGTGAAAACATTTACTCGAAAATGTGGTATAAACGGAATCCTTATCTTTCAAGTAGGACCTGAAACACGAAAGTATTACGTAAGCGGGTGGAACACTGAGTGTGGATAATGTGTAAAGGTAATTGTGACATGTGGGTTGTCCAATTTTGAAATCCCTAGTATGCTACAGCCTTATGGATATATTGTCGAAATGAAGATAGGAACCGTGATTATTTCCGCGATATTATTTTATATACAGATCTTCGTTCCTTTATAAATTATCCAGACAATTAATTTCCCATATTTAATTTATATCTAATATTTGTAATAAACAGGTTCAACTTCAAATGTGTGTACCGCCCTTAAGATTCACTTTAAACCATTAGTTGCCTATATGTATTCCCACAAATTTTTGTGACTAACCCGCTGCCGAAGTTTGTCAGTCTTACTTAGATACTTGCTGTATATTTCTTCAACAGCTGTACGTACAGTGTTTGGGGAAAATGTTCCAGGAGGCGGAGAATGAGATATGCAAACCTCTAACGCCCTTTTCAAGAATTAACTTTGTTTCAGATATTTTATATAAATTTATTATTTTGATACTGAACAGCAATGTTATATTGAAAGTTATTCACCTTAAATTGCGTTTGAATAAATATAATAGAGGTAAATTGACATAATTTTGACATATTGATGAGTAAAACATAAAAACTGCAGATGTTAATATTCATTACAAAGTTCTCCCGGCCACAGCAATGACTCCTGCAAACACATCTGCAGCCGGATATGAAAATCACTGCTTGAATGTTATAACTTTTCTGTCATTCATAAGAACTAATTAATTCCAATATAAATATTAACTCTGCATCTCTTATTTAACGAATATTTTGCATTTGTATGATCTTTTTGTTTAACTTCTCTTAAAAAGATTTATTTTCTAATTATTTCCGCAAGCTATTGCAATTCGTATTCTGCAAAACTGTCGTAATAAACAGAAGTGCATACTTGATGATACCCAAGTATGCTAAGATATCACATTTTATTGTCAAAACTTTGTTTGCTAAAGTAATCACAAAACACGAATCTGAGTGAGAAATGGGTTTTCGACCAGTGCATTGGTACTAAGGCAGCAAGTGCCCTGTGCCCAGATGGGAAAGAAGGGTTTTATACCGAGATGAAAGTTTGTCCATACAGAATAATTATATTCGTGCAAATTTAATGTAAAATACCAACTTTAACATATGACCTGAAGCGTGTGTCTGTGCCCTTTTGTAGGAATGTTGTGAGCTGTTCGAGAAGTTTTATTTAAAATATTAAAAAATTTACACAGGTCAATTGAGAGTGATCTTAGCATCAATTTCTGAAATTCATTATTGCCAGTAAAGACACGTACGATCAAAAACTTTCGCCGCCATTATGAAAACGAGTCTAATTTATCCAAATGTTTATATATTGGTGTGCCAATAAAGGAACGTCAATAATACAGCGTGACAATCAGTGTAATGCTCAGTGTAATGTTAGACAGTGTTTTGTTTTGACCATCAGTAAAACAATGATTTGTTTCAAGTACAGTTGGAGGTTGGGCCTATCTGGCACCGGTGAAATGTAAGGCACTATAAAGACTAGGTATAATAAATGATCTATAATTACCCATAATGACCATAAATAACCAAAAATTACCCATAATAACACATATTTGACACACAATGAATAACAAATGACCCATGAATGACACATGACACATAAGGCCTATAAACTGCCCTTAAAAATCCATAAACTCACATATATTAAACCTTATGGTGAAAGGGAGCAGATCTAACAGAATGTTCGACCTGTTCACATCTAAAAGTACGAAAGTAAACTTCCTTTTATTAATAAAATATATAACACTTGTTACGACGTTAAAACCTAAGACATTTTTGCACTGATTTTATGTATATATATGTAAACACACACGCGCATGATAACTAATTATGGGAACAGAAAACAGTCAACTCATTACAGAAATAGGGGAAAAAAATTGCCATGTAACAAACTCACGAAAATACACTTCATGCCCGAATATTGCTACATATTAATATTTCCCAATCAAATCCCAAAGTGGAGAAAAACCTAATTTTTTTAAGTTGTATTAATCTTTTGATCCTTCAAAGTAATCGTCTATGTTCACAAATCAAATACCAGACAAATGACAAAAAGAAAGTCTTGTCAATTAATACATAATTTTTTAAATTTACAGGGTTCAGATAATAATATCACAGCTCAATACCGATTGTGACATAGTCCCCAGTTAATTATGTAACAGTAGAAATACATACGCACGTTGGTGATGTGTGATCTCATGCTGGCCAGTGTATCTCTTAGACATTCCAACGACATATTATAGAAAGGTCAGAAACGAGGGCTAAATCACCTATAATCGGTTTTCATTTTTGAGACAAAATTTGTCTTCCTTCACAATGCCCAGAAAGAGTTCTGATGCATGCTAGCATACTTGCGCTCTATCAGCACCTCGTGATACCACCCAGAAGCCAAATCTCGTATAATAAATGTTCATAAGCAATATATTTTCAACAATTATATTTAAAATACTCATGTTCACGAACATAAGGTTTGTTATCCATGAAAAATTAAAAAAAATTTTGCCTGCAGAACATGCAACGATGACCTCTTCCACCTGTGTCACATAAGAGGGGGACTGCAGTGGCTAGAGATCTCGTTTCCAATCATGAGTTCGCGTACAGCATCCTTTCCTTTGTAAACACATTTTCGAACAGGAGGTTCACCTTAACACCAGCCCATTGTTCACTTGTCCTCTTCCCCCCCAAACACAGCGAGACAAGTTCGATTCCTGACAGGGTCGCTCCCAGTTTTTCTCCATTGCATTACTTATAAACATTCTGTCCTTAGTTCGTTAGTTTGTCAAATAAAACTCAGCCGAATTAAACTGTCCGACAAAGACATAACAATTTACATTGAACTATATTCCCAATTGCCCCTTTCTCGTTCAATTTTTCTTTCAAACAGACCCTTGCATTCGATTTTATACACCACAGTTATACAATGTTTCAGTGTAGCAGAAGGATAAGGTACAGTATATAATAATTGTACAAATAGGACCACACCAATTCATTATCATACTTTTCCATGCATTAAATCTTTGCATTTCTCTGATGTTTGTAGATGATGGATACTACACAATGACTTCATTCTATGCAGCCCCTTTCCTTAAGTTCACCGATGATTAAATATATACCTTTACTGTGCAAGGAAATCAAATGTCTGAGTCTATTAGCGAGTTAATTAGTGTTTTCAAGAAATATGTCGTCGGTGTTCTTGTCTTCGTGTAAATTTCTTAGCATAACCGGTGACGAGATGTGTGAAGAAATAAAAATAATCTCCACAGTTTCACCTTCAACATTGTCCTCATTATCGTCTGCAGGCCCTTTCCCTTTTACGCAACTCTCCTAGCTGGAACGAAATCACAATTACTCTGAAGAAATTAAGGAAAAATCACCCCGATAACCGGTTTCAATTACGCCATATTCACAAAACACAGCATGCAGCGCCGCTTCGATTGTGATTAGCAGGGGTATTGACGTGGGAGCATGACATGCAAAAATATTATCACATTGACCTTAATATGAATCGACTCCGAAAATAACCATTCAAATAATACAGCCATCGATACCTAATGCAATGGAATAACATAAATTTTTATATTTTACGAAAAAGTCTAATATGAAAATCTTACTGTAGGGAGTTGCAGAGATCAAGGTCACATCATAAATTTATATAATTGTAAAAAAGTATCAACTCCGTTCTGAACCTTTGCGATTACGTCAGGCACATCCTCATGTTTGTTAATTATTCCTTGCGCGCTAGGGTGAATACGAGCACATGCCTACGCTAGTAAAATTTCTCAACATCGCAACTCAGTCCTTCACCAGAAATTAGTAATTGTTTATTATATTAAAATGACGGCAGCAATAAATGCAAACCATATTCCCGAAGCGTAAATATTTACAAACTGTTATATGAACTCTGCGATAATCCCCACCCCAGAGAACCATGAAATGTGGCGATGGATATCAGCCACCATTTGTATATTTATTGTATGTAACCGACACAGGACCGGACACGCTCAACACTTCACACCATTCTCTCGACAACAGTTGCACAGCTACCAGAGCGAACTCTTACCACCAAGGCGAGCTAGGTTCGATTCCCGGCGGGGGTCGCACCTTTATTTTTGCGCATGTGGGACAGGTGATTGATGCCATTGCCAACAGTATCACCAGTGATGGACTGGGCGATTTTTGGCAAATTTTTGTTATGACACTTCTTCACCTTCTTCACCGACCTAAACATCCTCAACCATTTCATCTGCTAAGCTCTCTCTCAACTCAAAACACATGGCGTCCCCTGAAAACAATGTACTGGTGTGGGAGGGTGGGCCGCCCACCACGATGTTTATGTGCTTTAAGAAAGTCGCTGAATACCAATATTTATCAAATCAGATCCCTGACGAATAGTAACCGACGTGCCTGAACGTAATCACCATGGTTGAAAACCTATTTTATGCTTATTAACCATCATATATTCACGAATAAATCGTCATCTCTGTTATATTCGACAATAGGGTTTTCATATTAGATTTTTTCGTAAACATTCAAAGTGAATTTTTTTCTTCGAGCTTAGTATCAACAGCAGTAGTACTTTAACGATTATTTCCCGAGTCGATACATATCAGGGTTCATGGGAGGGTATTTTTGGTTGAAATTATCCCTCTTCAATGGCCCCGCTTATCACAATCGAAGCGCTGCTAGTTTGGTGGCTTACACGCAGGAATAAATTTAACCCAAATTAAATAGTGACTGCAATACTCAAAAATTACTAACCAAAACTTGTAGAAGATGAACAGTGAGACTAAAGAGTGATATGAGTTTCGCAGTTTAATTGCCTGCGGGGATTTGGAACTTCTCAGTGATGTGTGTCCGTGAATTTCTGACTCAGAGACGTGTTCATACGCAGCAGTATTACATTTTTTTTGCTATTCTCTATGGAGAAGCATGGTGAAGCGATATGAGCTCGAGATCCAAAACCACAAATAATACATCATTTTGCTTCCCCTTATAAAGTAGGTTAAAATCTTTTCGAAAAAGGTAGGAATGTATACAAACCTAGATGTGATTTATTGTCTATAAATATAATTGACTTTAAAAAATAAAAGTGGTAATGAAGAATTTATAGCATCATAACATGGAGCAATTTAAATGAGCAAAGTAAAAACCAATGTTTGATACCGAAATATGGAATAGTGTTGATCTAATCGAATAATCATTTTAATATTTATTCTACTTCCCAAAGTGGGTAGGGATTATTTATGTATTACACTTCCCACTAATGAAAAATAATAGAATATACTTCAACTGAGGACCATCCATTCCTCCACAGACCTGAAGCAAGCGACCAACCAACACACTAAACATTTTGAAACCAGCGTATATAACGTGTTTCTAAAACATGGGTACAAACTCTGGCAGTGAGTTTCTGTGGAAAATATAAGACTAACATAAAAGTACTACTTTTCTCGTCTAGTGATTATTAAGAAAGCTGCATGCCAATGAAAAATTCTCATTTAAATAGCCATACCCTGTTTTTTGTTTTGCCTACATGGTATTCAACATAGCTTCTGTTTTGTATGTTCAAATAAATTATCTCGTTAAAGGTTCACTTGACTATGTTCTGACGAGAAGACGTTATTGTTAATTCCGATGGGCTAACTTACAGGATGTCTTTAAAAACTACGTAGAACCAATTGTTCACGAATTTTGGTTGCCAACAGCCGTTTCCAAAAAGATGGGGGAAAATATTATCAACCACATTTATATAAAACATTATTCACATATTTGTTGCTTCACAAGTGTTTTCTGATATTTAGACATAAGGCTGGGGCTGACCGAAATAATAATTATTTTATATTGGTGGGCAAAACTAACAGGTACTAGTTCCTGGCATTGCAAAATTTTGATTCCGTAGTTTTTGCACCATTCCTTGTCACTATTACGAAGTTTGTGATTTTGAGTCTTGCAGATAAAATAAACGTTAAAATAGGCACAAAACTTATCAAGAGTTTATGATATAGATGCAATTTTTTATTAATTTTAAGATATGCTCAGCAAAATTTATATTTCAAAAAGTTATAGGCAACTACAGATAAAAAAAAAAATTCTAAAATTTCCTTATTTTGAACAATATTTTAAAATTGCAAAAATATTCCTAACCGTGATTAGACTGCTATTTTAAAGTTTCACACAGAATGTTATTAAAATGAGAATTACTTCAATACGGCAAATAAGTTTATTTATATTTTTTACGATTCCTAAAAGCACTAAAATTATGGTTTTGACATAAAGTTTGAAACAAAGATATGTTGTCTGAATAATTTTTACTTGACGAAATAGTAATTTTAAGTAACTGTATTGCCAACGATTATAAAATCAAAGGTTTTTTGTTTCCCAGAAATTTTTAATCTACGGTGAACTTACTCTCCTCGAATAAGAAAACAGTTATTCATCTGTCAGCTATTTCGGTGACGTCAGCCCAAGGAAACGCTTAAGTATAGGTAACTTTTGTTGTCTAAAAGTAATTGCGTATTTCAGTTCATGCTTTGAAGTTTAATCACAAAACTCTTTAATGCATTACTGCAACCGTGGAACAATCTTGGGTGACTTTTCTGTTAAAAATTTCTGACTTATCAAACATGACCGTTTCGTTTCGTTTAGAAGCATTTTAGTAGTGCAGATTGAATAATACGTCATATACTTAATAATTGAACAACGAAAGAAATCATAAATACGTATTCCAGGATGTATAATGCTCCATGACTTTAATATTGCGCTTCATATATTAACGATAATGGTAACTTAAAATAAACGTAAATATCTTATTTTTAGTCATATTTTTTATACTACTAATAAACATACCTTTTCCAAATTCTGTTCACTTTCTCTGGATTTTGCTTCACATTTCATTTGCAGATCATTCAGCTAAAAAAATATACAACAGAAAACAACACAAATAAATTATTTCAAATATAAACCTTATCAATTTTGTAATTTTTTTATACTTTGTTATTTTGCAGATGAACAGAAAACTTGCGAATATACTTAATAACATGAGTTATATTTCTGCCTCCTTTAAATAAAATATTTATTAACTTCAATGTTTAAATATCAAAGCCTAATATTTTGGTTATATATTTGGTGTTTTAAATAACAAAGGATCTGAATTTGGGTCTCAGGTCACGTATGGTCAGGAATTGTTTTACACTTATTTAGTTCAGTACACGATTGCCAGTTAAAACAGTAGACGAAGGGTATTACAAGTTGATATTCAAATGAAGGTATTAATGTGGAATGTACAGTGCCGAACAACGATACATTGGTATTGTTATTTCCTACTTCATTTCCCCATCTGTTGAAGTCTGGTTCTCTCTTACTAGCACTTGTGTAGCGGATGTTACTGTCCGGAACTTATAAGGAGTACAGCTTCATGGTCTAACACTTCTTGTAGTAAATATATTCACTCGCTGGTCACCTCAGATAAAATAAATTGAATCTCGTTTCCAAACGAGCTAAAAACAGATGAGAGAACAGAGGTAGATATTATTTACATTTTACATGAATCAGAACATGCAGAAAAATACATTATCGTAGAATGACACAACATGTTTCTGACAGATGAAAAAATAGTTTTTAATATTTTTTATCAATAGTCTGGAATACGAGATTTATATATATGTGATATGCAATATTTATATGGAAAAATTTTAAAAGGCAACAAAAATATGCAGAAATTGAATTTTTTACCCTTGTGGAATGAAACGTTAAGAACTTAAATGGAGCTGTAGATATTAAATGATTCTGCACACCTTATCTTTTATAGTTACAGAATATTCAAAAAGAAATTAAGGGAATAAAAATCCAAATAAATCGGGTGAAATGTAAGTCTTTAAAAAACCTTAGCCACAAGAACAACTTAACTTACATCTGTAGGATTTATTTATTTAATAAATATACCAGAAAATGTGTTCAAATTATTAACAGGAACGTTGCCGTTTCTATCGCAGTTTTTAGTCTCTATTTACATCTAGTTCTTCAAATAAGGGAGTTATGTAAATAAGAAAAATACACATTTTGTTACGATTACTACACAAGAAGAGAAGCCGGGTAAGTTAAGAATACGGCCAACTATTACTTAAACAATGTTCACAAACTACGGCGACTGTAATGCAACAACAAAGAATGCAGGAATCTGCAGAAGTACGTAGAATGTCTGGGTCTGGGTGATTAAGTGGGGTTACGGCAATTTCATCAACATCTAAAGGCAGTAACCCCACCCAGGGTACAAGGAAGCAGGTATATCGGAGAAGGTGGGCGTGAAGGAGAAGTGTGGTGGAGACGGCGGCTAAGGGCCGGGGTGTCAGTCGGCGTCGGTCCTCCCTGAACGGCGTCTCCGAGCGGCGATTGGTGGTAAGTGTCTTACACTAGGGTGAGAGAGCGAGCCCGGAGCCCCTTATATCCTTGTCCTCCCATAACAGATTGTCCTTTATACCTACCTCCATCCCTAGTCCTACTAACTACATCACGATGTAATTATTGCAAGTTGAATCAGTAATGTTCCTCCTTAATTAATTTGTTGTACTTAATTAATTATTCTCCGACTTACTTTCATGAACTGCTTGAAGTAAATTTCCTTAAGGAAGTATGAAAATTTACTGTATTTTATTTTAAGAGTTCTTAGTAGCTAGGAAATATTAATAGATGACAAGTAATACGGTCACTATTGATTGAAGTCGTCGTTTTATTATCACTATTTGAATCATTTTTAACGTTATTTAAATTCATAAATATTTATTTTTGCACTCAACGTTACATGGCATCACCCATAGTTTCCACACAAATACCTGTATATTGTTTTACGTTGTTGAGTGTCCGCCATAATGCTGAAGCTCTTGGATGGTGTCAGTATGGCACCAATATGTCTTGACTAACACTGACCATGCAGTTTTCAAACTAGCAGTTAAACATGAGAAATTTTTGTATTGTTACAAACAATTTCTCTGTTAAAATTACAGAAATTATTTACAGTGAATAACTGAGTGTATCACAAAACTTTTATTGTATGTACCACCTTTCTAGATTACTGTGCCTGTTGAATGAATCATAACATGGATATATATAGAACACCAATTAAGGGGGAAATCTCCCATCCATCTTAAATTTTCTCCCGTTGGTTTACTTTAAATTTGTTTACAGATCTTTTCGTCACGGTAGAGCATATAGCACCTTAAAGGTTTATCGTATTGTTACATCGTTATCACTGATATTGTAATTTTTTATTTATAACTGCCAGGAAGTCGGGATTTTTCTTTGCCTGCAATCCCATATATTACAGAAACCAACTAACAGCGACTTTAGAAAATGTTCGAAACTGGACGCGTTATCCTGATGACCTGTAAGCCTTATAAAAAATTTGAATTGCAGATAACTGATAAAATTCCATTTTTCCGAGATTTCGTGGACTTTTCCGCATTAAAGAATGTCACAATCACGATATTCAGAACAGGTATTCCCTTAATTTCTGGATAGATATGATATTTAACTTTGTATTAGGGGAGTTTTTCCGTCCCTCGGGCGCTGTTGACCAGATGTTTAACATACCTTATCCACGTTACGCTCGTTTTCCGAAGTCTTATTGTCCAGTAGTCTATGAAGGTCGCCCACCTGCCAATATTATACAGGGAATACAATTTAACTTTTATGTTATAACTTACATATAGATATTGATTAAAAGGAATTATATTCATATTTAAACATTTATGTGTTTCGTTGGAACCGGTTGAAAGCTATTTAAAGTGACCAAAACTATTTTTGTACATATTAAAATCGCATTTGGTACAGAGATTACTGAGGGAAATTTAACGCCATTTAATTCTTCACAGCTGTACAGTTCTCTTTATCAAAGAGTTTAACCAGTCTGTTTATCCTCAAGAGTAAATACAGCAATATTGCCCACCGTAATATTATATATATCCGGTTTAATTAGCCTAGCGTTATTAATAATTACAAACCTTAACTTTGTCTGAACGTAACAAGAAATAAGCCTTGAAACTACTAGAGTACGAACCATACAGAAAATATGGGGGAATGGAACAGTGCCAAGCCTTAATTTACTTTAAACACATGGCGTTTAGAACTATTGTGTTTACGAATTACATTTACAAACTGTTCAACTCGTAAAAATTCAATTTATAATATTTGTGGAAAATTGGTTATACTAGTAAAAACATTATAATTTTCAAGTCTCACTATCACAGTTTCTTTATAAAATACATTTATTGCATTGGTTTCTTTTCTATTTAAGTATACAAAAAGTTAAATGTAAAAAAAAAAAACTGCCCGACTTTTACATATTAATTATTATATTACGTAGTATGTGTAATATAATGGAAAATACGTCATAAGTAAACGGTAACCTCGTTAAAGTTTGAGGAACACGCAAAGTATAGTTAACATATATTCTTGACGCTCTGTTCAAACTCGTTGGTTTGTCTTTCATATGTAGCTTGTAGGTCGTGAATCTCTAATGTTTGAAAGTACAATGAAGATAATTAAAATTCAAACAAAAAAAAAAATTTCAATTGCAATATTAACTATGTGCTATAACATTTACAAAACGAAATATATTTATGTTTTCATAAATTTTCAAATGTTCGCCATAAGGTAATTTATATATTGTGAGTAATATAGGTATTGAAAAAGTGTGAAGGGCAACGTTTCTAGGTTTTCCCATGATGTGAACCCATTTCTACGTGGTTTAGTGCTCTAAAAGTAATATTTACATCACTCTACAAAGACAAGCACACCTAGGTTTTTAGGAAAAGGGAAATCATTTTTAAAACTACGTTTTAAATAACATTTTGCCTTAAAATATATGTCTACACAAAAATGTCAGAAGGAATATTAAAACAAAAGTAGGAGAAAAAAGGGGTACAATATAATTCCTTTTTCCACGCGTTGCTCATGAGTGTAATGTAGTTTATTATTGTTCGACCAGTAGTTTTTTTTGTGAAATAGACGATTGTTAATATGCAGACGTGTGCTTCTCATGACAAATGAACAACTTCAGTAATGTCAGAGAAAACGCTAACCTTGCACCACACATTACAAATGTAAATTTCTGACATTGAGGATTTGTAAATACTTATATATATATAAATTAAATTTATTTGCAATTGAAAGAAACAGGTTATGAAAAACTACAACACATTCGTTTGTACATATTTTATATATTTATTATTTAAAGTATTCTCTTGCACAGTGGTGAAAGTTATATTAGATATTTAAAAGTTATTTGACAATAAATGAATGTTCAAAAAATATACAACTAACGGGAATACTTGTAGAGTTTTCACCACTTTGTTTATTTTTATGTATTCTTATATATGTCGATTAATATTAATGACTGCAAGATTGTAAGTTCATGACAGTCGTCTCGACATGTGTAGCATTCAGCACGCAGTTTAAAGTAGCGCGTGCAAGAGAGTTGCACAGTGGCTACGTGTGTTCTCTGTGGACACACCGTTAGTAGCATGGCCCAGCTGAAAACACACCTTCTGTTTCGTATGGTTACTAGCATGAGAAGGATATTGAATCTTACTTTGCACAACAAAGAGGCCTACAGTAAAATGGCACCGCACCATGCCAATTGACCAAGAGTTATCTTCATTCCGCGGCAATTTCCACGTAAGACGATGCGATCCGGTGTGATGAGACAGATATGTTACACAACCACCTTGCGCCTCTTACTGCCAAGGTGTGATTCTTAAAGACAAGAAGCCCCTCCCTTCTCAGGGACAGAAAACAATGTACTGTTTGTGGCATTAAGAGTTATATATTTATATTATACAAAAATTTACAACAATTTATTCAGAGATCTGGTTCTGGCTAATTACAATCGTGAAAATAAGATATTTAACCATTTTATGCAATGCCCTCAATTTCTCTGAAAACGTCACATTTGTGACCAACATATTGATTTTCGCGATACGAACATATTAAGTCCCTTGTTACTGGTGTATTATTATGTATGAATTTTCTGTACTCAGCAAATCTCCATTTATAAAGTCAACTCATGTAGTAAGTTTAAAAAATATATGTTATTCAAATAATGCTATTATATTAAGTCAGAAGCTTGCTTCAGTATATTGTGGAAATGAGCATACTGTTGAAGAGAACCAAATAAGGTGTAAATAAATTGGTGTTTCATATTCTTGTTGTATTACTTATAACGATAGAAGAGAAATACATTGTTATCTAGCTACGCAGACTGGATTCAAATGAACCCAAGAGTCGACTGTTTATAAGCGCCGATTAAATGAACCACTATGTATAATGTTCCAGATTCTCAAGTGCAATGTACACAGTTTACATTGAAACAGACATTATAAAGCAGTGTTCTCGTTTGTCGGATTGATCATGGACTTGTTATAGACATTCCGCAAGATTTTGGCCCATGTCTCGCACAAATAGTTTTCTAGGACTCGATGTGTCAACGCCTGTTTATTGATTTTAGAACTTGACCAATACACACTTGCGACACAGCACTTCACTTATCCTCACAGGACACAACACAGAACACATATAGCTGCAGATACGTTGGCTTGTCTTAGGAGGAAATTTTGTAAAATCTGGAAGAGTCAGACGGGTGTGAGGGAGCAGGTTTACGAAATTTATAAACACTATTCTAAAGACGAAAACATGTCCAGAATGATTATAATAATATTGAATTATATAAATTACAGTCATTGTTTAAATGTGCTAGTTTCGAAATATTAATATATTATTTTTTATTAGTCACGTATAATTTTGGAATTATTTTCTTTTACTCTGTCTGTATTGAGATACTAGTTAAGTGCTTAAGGACTTAGAATAATTTATTTCGTTCAGTTTGCAAGTAAACTCTATTTTATTGTATGTGGAATATACGCCTTCATTTAATTATTTTCGAATCACTTAATGCAAACGTAAGTTACATAGTGTTGAAATACAAGTTTGAAGTATGGAAAAAATTAAAGATCATGAATATCAACATATCGCGTATTAATTTAATAAAAAAAGTCAGAAATGGATGTTGGTGTTTTGAAAGGAAGACTACAGCGAATTATAATTTTGTGTAAGCAACATCGAGTGCGCGCTAGTGACTGTTGAGGCCAAGTCGTTCCACGGTAATAGCGCGACTACTTTACGTAATGCCTTCCTGTATTTTATCCTAATAAAATAGCGTGTTTACTATTTAGATACTTATTTTCTGTAGATATTGTGATATGCCGTACTGTACAAGGAAATTTAATGAGATGAAAGTAACAGATGTACGTAAACCGCACAACTAATAACAAAGGATCTGAATTTGGGTATCAGGTAACGTATGGTCAGGAATTTTGTTACACATATTTAATTCAGTACACGATTGGCAGTTAAAACAGCAAACGAAGGGTATTAAAAATAGACATACAATTGAAGGTATTTTTAGTGGAATGTTAAGTGCCGAAAACTGATACACTGATATTGAAATTTTCAACTTCATTTCGCCATGTGTTGCAGTCTAGTTCTCTGTTATTCACTCTTGTGTAGCGGATGTTACCGTCCGGAACTTATGAGGAGTACACCTTCATAGTTTAACATTTCTTGCAGAATATACCTTCACTCGCTGGTCACCTCAGGTAAAATTAATTGAATCTCGTTTCGAAGCGAGCCAAAAAGCAGATGAGAAAACCGCGAGAGTGATTATTTACAATTTACATGAATCAGGACATGCAGAAAAATGCATTATCCTAGCATGACATAACATATTTCTAACAGATAAAAAATCATTTTAAATATTTTTTATCGATAAGTGTGGAATAAGATATATATATGCATATGTAAATATGTGGTATGTGATATTTATATAGATAATATTTAAAAGGCAAGAAAAATATTCACAAATATAATTTTGTACCGTTGTGGAATGAAATGTTAAGAACTTAGACGGAGCCGTATAAATTAAATGATACTGCACACCTTAACTTATACAGTTTCAAATGATTCAAACGGAAAAAAGATAATTAAATCCATACAACTTTTGTCAAATGTACGACTCTAAAAAATTGTTTCGACTGTTACAAGAAAAATCCTTGGAAACTCAGTTACCAGGAAATTCCTTTTTAAAGCTACAAACAGTTGTCTTGTCAAATCTGCAAAACGTTTATTTGTATTATTACAAGTTCTAGCCTTGTGTTACCAATAACTTACATTCTTGAGAACTGTAAATTATTTTATTTGTTTTCTTGTAGAAAGTAAATGTATTTTATTATTTACCGTAAATAATAACAAAATACATTCAAAATAGAATTTATAGAAAAACTTTACCAGCAAAGTGACTAGAACCCACACCCCTTGTCTAGCTAATCCACAACCTTAACCAGAAGCCTAACTTAACTCTAATTTGTAGAATTTATTTCTTTATTAAATATACCAGCAAATATGTTCAAAATATTGACCAGAATATTACCGTTTCTATCGCAGTTATGCAAGACTAATTATACCTACTTCATCAAATAAAGAAGTTATTTGATTAAGAAGAATACATTTTGTTACAATTACTACACAAGAAGAGAAGCCGGGTAAGGGAGGAATGCGGCCAACTACTGTAACTAAAACAATGTTCACAAACTACGGTGACTGTAATGCAACAATTAAAAATGCAGGAATCTGCTGAAGTACGTAGAATATCTGGGTCTGACTGACACACTATAGTTGTGGCAATTTCATCAATATATAACTGCAGTAACCCCGCCCAGGATACAAGGGAGAGCCAATAGGAATCAGGTATATCGGAGAAGGTAGGCGTGAAGGAGAACTGTTTTGGAGACGGTGGCTAAGGGCCGGGGTGTCAGTCGGCGTCGGTCCTCCCTGAACGGCGTCTCCGAGCGGCGATTGGTGGTAAGTGTCTTACACTATGGTGAGAGAGCGAGCCCAGAGCCCCTTATATCCTTGTCCTCCCATAACAGATTGTCCTTTACACCTACCTCCATATCTAGCCCCTCTAACCACATTTTACTTTAATTACTGCAAGTTGAATCAGTAATGTTCCTCCTTAATTAATTTGATGTACTTAATTAATTACTCTCCGATTTCCATTCATGAACCTTATGAACTATATTTCCTTAAGGAAGTATAACAATATATTTTATTTCATTTTAAGAGTTCCGTGTAGTTAGAAAACATTAACAGCTAATAAGTAATACCGAAACGATTGATTGAAATTGTCGTTTTATTATCACTATTTGAGACATTTTGAGCATTTTACATTATTTAAATTCATAATATATATATTTTTTCACGCAAATATACATTACATCACCCATTGTTTTCACACAAACACCTGTATCCGGTTTTATTTTGTTGAGTGTTCGCCGTTATTCTGAAGCTCGTGAATACGGTAAATATTCTACAAACATTTCTTGACGTCTAATACAAACACAGTTCTTGTAATTTTACAAACGAGCAGTTTTACACGAGAAATCCTTATATTGTTACAATCATTTTTAAAAATTACAAACCATTTCTCAGTAAAAATTACAAAAACTATTTACAGATTGTATCACTAAATTTGTTTTTTATATACCACCTCTCTAGACAACTGCGGCGGTTGAAAAAAATATAGGATTTAACATACTAAGAGTACCAATTAAGGAGTATTGGTTCCCGCCATCTTGGAATTACCCATCTTTGCTGTAAGTTTACTTTAAATTGGTTTAACGATTTTATTGGCATTGTACAGCTTATTGCTTCTTTAAGGTTTATCGTATTGTTACATCTATATTATCGATATTAAATTTCTTATTTTTAACCTGCCAGGAATACGCGATTTTTCTTTGCCTGCAATCCCATATGTTACGGAAACCACGTAATACCGTCTTTAGAAAATGTACGAAGCTGTGCGCAATTTCCTATTGATCTGTGAGCCTAATATAAACCTTGTAATGCAGATAACTGAGAAAATTCCCTTTATCCCAGATGTAGGGGACTTTTCCGCTTTAAATCATATTAGTCACGATTTTCAGGACAGGTATTCTATTAACTTTTCGGGAGACATGAAACTTATATTTATCTTTGGGGAGTGTTGCCGCCTTCCAGGCACTGTCGACCAGATGTATAACATACCTTATCCACGTTACGCTCGTTTTCCGAAGTCTTATTGTCCAGTAGTCTTTGCAGGTCGCCAACCTGCAAATGTTAAAGGAATTTAAATAAGATGTTATAACTTGCTTATTGATATTGATTAAAGGGAATTATATTTATATTTAAACTTTCATGTGTTTCGTTGGAACCGGTTGAAAGTTATTTAAAGTGGCCAACACTATTTTTGCACATATTAGTATCGCCTTAGGTACAGAGATTGCGGAGCGAATTTTAACGGCATTTAATTCTTCACAGCTGCACAGTTGTCTTGATCAAACAGTTCATCCTGTCTCTTTATCCTCAAGAGTAAATGTTTCGAATACTGCCCACCATAACATTATATTTCCGGTTGAATAAACCTAACGTAAAATAATAATTACAAAAATTCATTTGGTCTGAACGTAACCCGAAATAAAACTTGAAACTACTAGAGTGCGAACCATACAGTAAATATGAGTCAATATAACAGTGCAAAGATTAATTTTACTACTAACACTTGGCGTTTAAAACTATTGTTCTCACAAATATCATTTACAAATTGTTGAAATCATAAAAATTCAATTTGTAGCATTTGTGGAAAATTTGTTACGTTAATAAAAACCTTATAATTTCCAAGACCCACTATCACAGTTTCTTTATAAAATACATTTATTTCATTGCTTTATTTTCTATTTCAGTGTATAATAAGTAAAATGTAAAAGTATAAGAGAAACTTTCTGACTGTCATATATTAATTATTATATTACGTAGTATATGTTACATTAAGGAAAATACGTCATAAGTAAACGGTACCCTCATTATAGTTTGAGGAACACGCATCCTCAGTTAACATCATTCTTGAAGCTCTGTTCAAATTCGTTGGTTTCTCTTTCATGTTTAGCTTGTTGGTCGTGAATCTGCAAATTTTTGAAAGTACAATCAAGATAATTGAAATTCAAACGCAAAAAACTTCAATTGCAATATTAACTATGTGCTATAAATTTTACAAAACATAATATATTTATGCCATCATTAATTTTCAGATGTTCGCCATAATGTAATTCATATATTGTGAGTAATATAGGTATTGAAAAAGTGTGAAGGGCCACCTTTCTAGGTTTTCCCATTAGGTGAACCCATTTCCAGTGGATTAAGTGCTCTAAAATGTATTTACATTACTCTACAAAGACAAGAACACCTAGGGTTTTAGGAAATGCGAAATCACTTTTAAAACTACGCATTAAATAACTTTTTGCCTTAGAATATATGCCTACACAAAAATAACAGAAGAAATCTGAAAACAAAGTTGGAAAATAGTGGAATATTAAAATCCTTTTGCCATGCGTTATTCATGAGTGTAATGTAGTTTCATATGGTTGGACCTGTCGTATGTTTTTTTGTGAAATATACTATTGTTTATATGCAGACGCATGCTTCTCATGACAAATTAACAACTCCAGTAATTTCAGAGAACCAGCTAATCTTCCTCCGAACTTTACAAATTTATATTTCTGACATTGAGGATTTGTATGTAGTGAAATATATCAATTAATCTTATTTACACTTGCAAAAAATGAGTTTAGGAAAAACTGCAAATCACATTTATTTGGAAATGTTTTATTTATTTATTATTTAAACTATTATCTTGCACAGTGATGAAACATATATAAGTTTTTAAAAAGATAATATGGGAATATATGAAAGATTGATCAAATATACAACAAACGTAACCAGTTGTATTGGTGTCAAATCACTATTAGTTTTTATGTATTCTGCTTTGTTTTTTATCTTAATACAGGCTGAGTATAAAAGAATACCCCAAACGTGAAGGTCTATAATATCAAAACCAAACAACCTACAACCTTAATTGACGAATCACATGAACCATGGAACCTTTAAGTTTGTTTACCATACATTCATGAATGTTCAATGCCACCACCACCAGAGGCCCTAACGACATCTACGCGATAATCAAACTCGTTCTACATTCTTGTCAGCATGTCCGGTGATACGGTTTGAATGGCGTCCGTAATTTTCATTTTGAGGTCGTCAATGTTAACTGGCAATGGTGGACGAAACACTTGAGCCTTTATGAACCCCCATAGAAAAAAAAGCATCCGTGCTTATTGGGCGCCAGTGATGAAGAGCTTGGTCGCCAGCTGCTCCTCGACCAATCCAGCGTTGCGGCAACGTCTCGTTTAGGTATCCGCGAACAGCTAGGTGGCATTGGGCTGGCGGACCATCCTGCTGGAAAATGAAGTCCCCCACCGCCTCTTCTAACTGAGAAAACAACAATTCTGTAAGCATGTCCAAATAAAGGATTCCAGTAACATTGGGTTCGTGAAAAAAGAAAAGACCGAAAACAGTGTCTTTGTATAAAATAAAATAAACTAATGTTGCCTGACCCCACTTAGCCAAAGGCCATTTTGGGTGTTGTCGTTACTATTGATTAATTATGCAAAATTTACACACGAAAGAAATTAACAGGGCTTGGAAATAGATTTATAAGAGGAAATGATTATACGTTACGTTATTGGTTAAAATCGGTGCCTCTGTCTCCTACCCTTTGGACACCCCATCCCTTGTTGTCCTCCCTCAGGAGACAGAGGACTGGGTGCTCTTCTGAGGTGTCCGTGTTGTGTTGTGTCATAAAACTGTGCTATTCCCGCTCGGCCCCGCGAGGCGATGCCCCCCACCACCGTCCATTCCGCCTTCCAGTAAACCAGCCTTGCGGCCGGTTCACAAGGGCCCACGCCAGACCTGGCCCGACGCACTACTTCCCCGAGTTCTTCCCTACGCCCGTTATTCCGGTCCAGCCTGACAGTCTTCCAGGACAAACACCCCTTCAGGACTGNAGGAGGTCGCCGCCCGTTTCCCCAGCCCCTCCCCCCTCACATGTTTCTATTATTTCTCCTTTATTCTGTTTTTATTTATATAATAAAAACAAACATATAAAACCAAACAACACATATTTTAAATATAACAATACAGTTTCCTACAATAAACAAAATTTACATTAGGATAACACAAATCATAAAATAATATATTTGATATAAGCATAACACATAAAGAATTTATACTATAAATAAAGCAATAAAACAAAAAAAATACAAATAAACAAAAATGATTAATCAAAACGAAGCAAACAAACAAAACAAAACCAAACTAAAAAAACAGAACAGTATTATTTCAGTTAAGTAACTTAAATAACATATATCCCCCCACCCAGCACATTCCCAAGAATAATACTTCTACACAAACAACATAAAGTCTTCATTTAAAGTTTTAACAATTATGTATATATTGTGTATCAATTTATTTATATATTTAACAATTTTTACGTCCTAAATTTATGTTGTTTGAAGAGGCCAAAATTACTGATTATTACTTAATTTGATTTTAATACTTTTCTCTCTTCGCTGAACATACTACAATTAAAAAATATATGATAAGTGTCTTGCATTCCATTATTACATTGGCATGTGTCATATTAAATTTTATTTATACTTTTTACATATGATTTTACCTGGCAGTGTCCTGTTTATTCTTTAAGTGATTCTAATGTTAAGTTATTTTTACTACAGTAACAATCGTTTAAGTTTTTAATAAAGTTTTTTAAATTTAATCCGCTAGCGTCTATTATGCACTCTTTTTGCCAATCCCTAATGCTATTTTCATATAATTCTTTTTAAAATTATTTTAATCCAATTGGGCAATTATATTTTTTTTTCTCTATTCAAATCATTTCGTCTAATATTAATTTCCTGTATTTATCTCCCTTATACGTTATTTTGTTTACCTCGTATTTAATTTTATAAACCATGTTTCTGTCTTTTAAGCTATAATCTACTGGTATTATTTTACTTAACGTAAAAGGTTGTTTGTGTAAGATTCATTAAATTAATTACAATATACCATTGAGAAACTCTCAGCATTCCTTTGATGAGTGTGTGATCTATCCTGTTGTGAAAACATGTGCTGGCATACTGAATTATATTTAAATACAAAGATTTGTATTTATTATTTTATTTTTATAACTGTATCGTGTATTCCAAATAATTGTTTCACTCACAAAAATATTGTTTTCACTTTGTTCGTTATATATTTGACATGTGGTATAAAACTATGACAGTTATCTTAAACTATGCCCAAATATATAATTTATATGTTTTTATTTTATTGATGTTAAATTATATTTTACTTTGGGTGGTCTGCGATCTACATTTCCTTTGAACATGATAGCAAAAGTTTAACAGTTGATAATTTTTAATTGTTACCCTCCATCTATTGGTGTTTTTTCCATGATTGTCTTAGTTTTTAGTTTTAATTCTTTCCTTGTATTCCCTTCTATTAAAACTATACAGTCGTAGCAAATGCAATGGTTATTGTGTTCGTTTCGTTATTTTCTACTATGTATTCGTTTATGACTAAATTCCAAAGTACTGAACTTTGTGGGCATCCTCTATTTATTTTAATTTTTATTGTTAATTGTTCTTCCTTTATTATTACTTCTCTCCTGTCCAAATAGTCCAACAAGATTTATTTTAATTATCTTTCTAACGTAAGTCTGTTTATTTGTTTTTTAATGTCATGCCAGCTTACAGTCGAAAATGTATTACTAATATCCACAGCGATTACTAAAATATATTTTATCTTATTATTATTTATGATTTATAATACTTTATCTAATCGCCATTTCAGTATATATTTTTCCTAAAGACAAACTGATTGTTATGTAGAATTTATTCTGTTTGTTTCTGAATCTTACTATATATAATTCTTTCACAAATTTTTTCTAAAACTGGCAGTAAACATACTGGTCTATATGAACTAATATTGTGTTTTGGTTTATTTTTACATTTATACAGAAATATAATTTTACCTATTTTCCATCACTCTGGTTATTTGCCTTCTATGTAACATTTATTTATTATTTTACTAAAAATGTATTTATTTCTTCCCAGATTTTATTTATTACCTCAATTGATATTGTGTCTACTCCTGGTGCTTTTTCAAGACTGCATTTTTAATAGCCGTTTCTATTTCGTCTGAACTAATTTTTTCTACTATTAACTTTTCCTCTTCACTATTTATTGTTATTTTAATTTTTTCATATTTTATTGTTTCAATGTTTGGCAAAAGGTTATCCATTAATTTCATATATGTGTCCTTAATTGTTTTTGTATATTCATTCCCTATTTTTAAGCTGCTTATTGGTTATTTTTTCTTTAATTTTTTCCTAGCTATTTTGTTAACTACATTCCAAGGTGATTTGATTGCCTGCTCTTTAATAAATAGTGTCCATTTGTCAAATACAACTCATTTTAATTTTATTTTTAATTGTTTTCTAATTTCTTTGTATTCTTCTATATATATTAATTTGGCATTGCATTTGCAGCAACCCCTATATTTCCTATGTTTTCTATTTACTTGCTTCGTCATTAAAGTTAATTTATTACTCCACCACCAATTTATTTTATATTTATAATTTTTATTTTCCTTTTCTTCAATTTTACAACTATTTATTATTATTTCCTGTAATTTATTTATTATTGCTTTTAATTGTTCATGTTGTTTAATGTGATTAAATTCTTTTTAAATTCTTCTTTTACTTTATACCAATTATTTACGTATTGGTGTTGTCTTTTTAATGTTTGTGTTTTCTTTATTGGTTTATTATTATTCCAAAAGTTATTTTGTTATGGTCGCTAACCATTTCTACTACGTTCCAGTCTTCTTCTTTGTTTTCTATATCTCTTGTTATCAGTGTTATATCTATATTGTGATGATCATGGATGGAGTCGAAAATGTAAATGTTTCCTTCTCTATTGCAAACTTTCCAATTATATTTTTTAATTAAATTCAATATTTCATACCCTCTATCGTCTTGGTTTTTTGAATGTCAAAGTGCTGATTTAGCCTTGAAAACCCGCCTATTGTTATTTTGTTATTTTCTAATTCTTTTATAATTGTATCCATTTGTCTTATTATATAGTTTATTTCTTGATTAAGGGGCATGTATGTTGACATTACTGTTAATTCTCCGTTATTTATTGAAAATTTGGCTATCGTTATCTCTTTAGTAGACATATACTGTAAATTTAATATTTTATATTTTGAATTCACTATAATAACTGCCCATGCATCTCCTTTATTATTATTAACTAATTGCCTGTTACTGTTTAAGATTTGTGTACTTATAATATAAATATGTTTCTTGTATTAGTGCTGTATCATATTGTTTTTTATCCAATTTATTGATAAAGTCTATAGTTATTGTTTTTAATCTCTGTAAATTTATCTGAACTATTTTTAAAATACTAATATTGTTTCGCTGACTCATTTAATTGATTAATTTTGAAAAGTGACGCTTCTTTTAACTATGAAATTTAAACACTAAAATCTGTTTCTCTTTTTAATTTATATCTTGCCTTTATATAGCATGGGCAGTTATTATCGGTTGTTGTTTGTTTAATTTCTATGCCTTGTTTTTGGTTCCTAACACAGTTAATACAGTTTACGTTATTGGGTACTTCACATGCCTTTTCTTCATGACCTGAATTCCTACATCTAACGCAAATTATTTCAGGTGTTCTACATCTCTTATCCGTGTGCCCGTATCTCCAGCATTTCTTACACCTCATTGGTGAAATAAATTATTTGATTTCATACGCCTCCCATTCACAGCAAATTTTGTTTTGGTTTTTTTCTGTTTTATAAATACTTGGACTTGTTTCTATTACTACATTTAATCTATTATTGACTATTCTAGTATCAAAGCAAATTTTAGTGTTGGTCTTGTGTTTTCTTCTTCTTCTATTTCTTCTGTTAAATAATTTTTTTGGATTATTTTTCCATAAATTCTTCTTTTTTGATGTCTGAATTTATTTCGTATATAATAATTATAGGATTTCTCTTTTGCAATCTGTCTACTTTTAGTTTTACTTTTTTATTTAGTATTTCTGCTTCTATTCTTTGAGCTTGTTCCTCATCCGGGACTTCGATTATTATTGCCTGTGAATTAGTTTCTATTATTTTATTGATCTGAATTTTCTTTTCGTTCGGCCTAATATAGTTTATCAATTATCTTCTAGTACTTTCACTGCTACCATCCTTGTTAGTTTGTTCGGCCTTGATTATCATTTTTACTGTTTCTGGCTTTTATTCTTCCAAACTTCTCTGGGCTCTTCGTGTCTTCTTTCTATTGTTATTTGTCGTCTTTTGTTGTTTTGCCTTTCCATTAGTATCCCTTCCATCTGTGATTTCAGTTTAACAATTTCATGGTTTTGTCTCAGTTCTTGCAGTTCTGTTACCTTTTCTTTGATTTCTGTTTGTGTACCTTTTATATTTTTAACTATTATTTCGAATTCTTTTACTATTTCAAATATAGTTTTTATTGTTTCGTTTGGTTCTTCAATTTTACCTTTCTTCCTATTTTCTGACGTTAGTGAATCTTCCTCCCTTTTCCTTTTCTCAATTTCTTAGTGTAATCTTGTGTTTACTAGTCTATTAATTTCTACATCTGGAGTCTCAAGAGAACAATTTAGAGACTCTTGAGTTGTTTCTGGTTTGTGGTTGCCGACGCTTCTCTACTGAGGGGAGGGGTGGTCCGGCCTTTCTTCTTATTTTTCCTGATTTGTGGAATACATCTGGTTTTGCTCTAGGTGTAGGGCTCATAGCTACCACTACTGTTACCTGATGCCTTCACTACGCTACACTACTCTAAACTAGAGGATTGGAGCCCCCCCCCCCCTGCACTACTCGGTTTTCTTGGTTCCCCTAGCAACTATTTTTTTTGTTTCTAAGATTTTCTTTTTAAAATGTTCTATATTCTCTTCTTTAATTTCTTCTGGTTCCAAAAATGTCTTGTTTATGTAAATCCGTCAGCCCTGAGTCTGGCTTACGAGTTTTTATTTAATTTTGATTATAATTTTTTATAAAATACCACGTGACTTACTGATTCCAAATATGTTTTATTTTATTTTCTTGGGTTATTGGTTGCTGATATATTAATTATTAAAATTTTTGCTGATTATTTTTTTTTTAAAGGTGTGAAATATATTGGTAATATGCACTATTAGGTAACCCATATATGCTTACATAGCTCATATGAGGGGGAAAAATTTTGTAAGTTTTGGCCTAAAGTCGTTATTTAAGAATTTATTAATGATTTTATGAAATTTTATAAAATCCTTAAATAACGTGACAAAAACTGTACACTGTCGAATTCTATACTTTCGACGAAGGTCTTCTGTATTGTTATCTTGGTCTTCTGTACTGAACTTAAATCGCGAATCCCTAGTACTTTTCCACAGTGAGGTTTAAAAAAAATTTTGGCAGGGTATTTATTTTCGCGAGGTGGGGATTCACAGGTTCGTCACTGTAGTACACTTGTATATGGGGTCTGAACTACTTATGAATACTAAACTACAAAGCTGATTATATTTTACACTACTGCATCTATCTTACTGAAAATTTGCACAACTACTAAGTTTCTAATACAGTTATATTGAAATTAACTATTTGTTCATAAAAATTTTTCTTTGCGTAATATTTCAATTTTTAAAATTTATAAAAAAAGTAAAATAAAGATTTTTTTGAAATCTGGTTACAGCTAATTTAGAGTTCCGTGCCCCGAGCTGACAAATATAAAACTGTATTTATTAAAAATAATTTTTAACACTTACAACGCTGTTCAAAGTTGTGATTTTAGCACTGTCTTCTTAAATTTAAGTCCAAACTATATGTCCGATTTTGCTGATTTATTGAACACTTATCACTCGTCGCTAGGGGACCCCCGCACCTTCGCCTCTTGTTATGTCCCGCGCCTTTTTACCGGTTTTAGGGCCGACCGACCAGGAACTGCCAAAAACACCTCCTACACTTCTAGCGACATCCTGGGAACTCTCTCTTTGTGCACAGCGCAAAACACGTTCACTTTGGGGGAAGCGCGCTCGTGTTCGGTGGTTTCATGTGGAGGCTCCTGACCCCATATCCGCACTTTGTGCCGGTTCACCTTACCATTTGTATGGAACGTCGCTTCATCGCTTAAAACCAGCTTATACATGAAGGCATCGTCTACCTCGTTCTGGGCAAGAACGAATGCGCAGAAATCACGTCTCAGTTCTTTATCCCTTCCAGTAAGAGCCTGTTCAAGCTGTAACCTGTATGGTTTTTACAGTAATCGCTTTCGCAACACTGACGATACAATCTATTGAGAGATTTGCATTTCTCGGCTAGCTTGTCGAGTTGTATTTCTCGGACTGCGAACGAAAGCTTGTTGAATCCGTTGCACATTCTCTTTAGACACATGAGGTCGCCCGGAACTTTTGCCTTTGCAAAGGCACCCTGTTTCACAGAACTGACGAAACCAACGTTAGATACTCCACCTATCGGGAGGACGACGTCCGTATTTGTGACGGAATTCAAGTTGATCAGTCGTAACTGATTCACTATTAGCAAACTGAATAACACAGAACGCCTTCTGTTGTTTCGTCGCAACCGTGATGCGGACTAACACACAATACACGCTCATAGTGCAACGACAGACGCTCCCATTGTCATCTCTCGGCACATAAAGGAAACATCAGACCGTCCCCTTCACATTGACGTGTCGAATGCGAGCTCGCTACCATCTCACCACCTCAAACCGAGAGTTACGAACGCCATCCAAACCGTAACACTGGGCATGCTGACAAGAGCGTGGAACGAGATTGATTATCGCGTAGATGTCGTTCGGACCCCTAATGGTGTTCACATTTAACATTTATGAATATATGGTAAACAAATTTCACGGTTACACGGCTCATTTGATTGCTTAATGAAGGTTGTAGGTTGTTTGGTTTTGACATAACATACCTTCAAATTTGGGGTATTCTTTTATTCTCATCCTGTACAACAGGGTGTTTATAAATTAGATACAAATTTTATTGAGATAATGTGACATGCCGTATTGTCTAAGAAAATTTACTGAGATGAAAAAACAGCTATACGTAAACCGCGCAGCAAATGTGCTTGCAACAAAAAACAGTGAACGTAACTAAATGCTGGAGCACTCGAAAACCAGACCGAGCGTACAAGGAGAAAAAAACTGCTTGCAATAATACAATAACAGTGAAACATTAATTTTTTTAATTTTAACGTTATAATCTGGGATCACAAAACTTTGTAATAGAAATAAACTAAAATTTTAACCAATTTTATTCCATGTACAGAATGAATCTAAATTAGACCATCAAACTTCGGCTGCAAGTCAGTCAGGAAAAAAGAAGATGAAAACCAATACACAGCACGTGGTCTAAAGTGAATCCTCAGGACGGTACTTATTTTTGAAGTTGGACCTGAAACACGAGAATATTACTTATACTGGTGGAACACTGAGTGTGTGGATAATGTGTGAAGGTAATTGTAACATGGAGGTTGATACTCCATCTTTGAATTCCCTAATATGCTCCAGCTTCATGGAGATATTGTCGAAATGAAGATATTAGCCATTATTATTTACGCAATATTATTTTATGTCAGCGACAGTAATGTGTTATAGTGTGTACAGATCTTTTTTCCGTAATAAATTATCCAGACACTCAATTTCCCATCTTCAATTATTATTATTATTCATATTGTAATAAACTGGTGTTCCAGGTTGTACTTCAAATATGTGAACCGGCCTTAAGATTCACTTTAGACCTTTAGTTGCGTATATGTTTCCTCATTAACTTTTTGTGATTATCTGACCCGAACATTGTCAGTGTTAATTAGATGCTTCGTACGTACGGGGTTTGCAAAAACGTTAAGGAGGTGGAATGGGAAATGCTTAAACCCCACAACCCTTTCCAAAGCTAAAATTTATTCAGTAATTATTTGTATAAATAAATGTTTTATTTTGATACTGAACAGCAAAGTTATATTAAAAGTTATTCACCTTAAATTATGTTTGAATAAATATGGTAGAGTTAATGGAAAAAAAATTTTACATGTTGATGAGTAAAACTTAAACATTACAAATTTTAATATTCACTGCAATGTTCCCCCGCCCAAAGCAATGACTCTTGCAAACACAGTTGCAGTCCTTAATGACAAGTCTTGCTTGACTTTTATAACTTTACTGTCATTCAGAGAATTTAATTAATTATTTATGTATTTCAACTCTGTATCTCTTATTTAATAACTATTTCGCATCCGTGTGAATTTTTTGTTTAACTTCTCTTAAAAGGATTAATTTTCTAATTATTCCTCAGACTATTGCAACTCGAATTCTGCAAAACTATCGTAGTTCTCAGAAGTGCATAACTTTCGCTCTAAAACTGGTAAATTTCCCAACTGTAATGGAAGTTTTCAACCTATAAACTGTACGGAAATAATACCACACATCAAGCTGCAAATAAAGGAAGATTAGCTATTATACAAAGTTGGGATCTTACCTACCCATTTCACTCTTTCCTGAGCAAATGTAGGAACTCTACAATGAATGTCTACGTGAAAAATTACTGATTCCGCTTTCTCACTAAACGGATACACTGGTATGGTGAATTTTCAAATAATTTCATAGTGTGTTCCTAGGCACTTGTGCACGAATTTCTGCTGCTTGTCTTTCTGGCGTTCACTTTACGGCACGCCTTACCGCACATTCTTTTACTCTTCCCTATTTTCTCAAGGGTTATTTCAAACAAATGAACCAGACAACTTGTTTAGTTTTAATGTACTATTTCTCAGTTACTATCCGGTTGATACAGACCTTTTCAAATTTAAATCCTTCGACTTATTAATTAATATAGAAAGGAAGTTCTCTAGTAAAATTGCCATTCTTGGCGATCAATCGAAAATAAACCATAAATGATATCGACAAGCGACCTTGACCAAGTAAATTTGCCATCTTTTCTCCGTGGATTCTGCCGATGATGAGGTCTTCCCTCAAATGTACTAGGAAGAAGTGCCATTATATTATTATGGTTTTCTGGATCCTGATTTACATTGTTCGCTTACCAATCGGAAACTATTTATGATTGTAATACAATGTTGCATAGTGTCATTGTTGCCGCAAAATTTTCCTAAGAATAAAAAAAAAAACGTTTTAAGCAAACACTATGTAAGTGACTATTGTTCCAACCGGTTTCCTTCAAAGAGAGCCTCAATAATTATTGCCAATTTTGTTCTCATTCTTACTGTGCTATGTACTTACCTTGGTCTATATACAAACATTACTCTTTATCTTTAAAAAAGAAAGTTTATGCTGTAAACTATTGGTATTAATGAACATCATACACACATTAACCAAAACTTAAATTCATTGGTGAAAAAAAGAAGAAAAAAAACATTAAAAACATTAAAAACTGTAAACAATGCTGGTAAAAGGCAGAATAGGTGGTCGAATAGGCTAACCAAAACTATAAAATCTATTGTTATGTAGCCAACTTTTAAAAACCAACTAATTGAATCCCTTGTCACTTAATCCTTTTATTGTCTAAATGAATGTTCTGCCCATAGTTTTAGTACTGGGGCCGTTATTCATATAAAATGTATCTACCACATTATTTTATGTTATATTATCATTTTGCCTGAGAGTAACAATGTAAAATATTTTGTCAGCATTTGTTTGATTTCACAATTACCTATTATAAGCCTAGTAATTTTAATTTTGCATTGTTTGTATTTGAGTTGTGCTCTTGAAGGTATTATTTGATTTCCTTCTTTCCTTTTGTGTTTATACTATTTGTAAAATAATATACTATTTTTATTGTTTTTACAAGTTCTACAGCACGTAACCTAGAATCATAAATAAATTTAATATATTTATGTACAAAAGCATAACCTAAATCACTAAATAAACAAAGCGGTTTTTGCGTTTTTAACCACAGATATCTTAATTAAGGCAGAAGTAGAGTTGCTTCCAATGGATCACTGCACCGTACTGTACAATGCGCAGTGTCCATTAAAAGTTACCACAGACCATACAAAATTTATCGGACGTTTAATATAAGTTGTGTATCAAGAAATATGCACGTCCTTTGTAAAAATGTAATATATTATAATATATTTAACTTATCTTGCAATAAATTATATAAAAAGAGCCCATTTTTAATAAAACATTTAAACATATTTACACTTTGGATGCTTAAAAAGCATGTTGCATTTAGAAGACATGTTCTTTGAAAATCATTTTGATTTGTCAAGATGACAGTAAGAATTTTCGTTTTGTTCGTAGTTTTTTCAGAAGGTGTATTTTTGTTGTACAATTGTAGTAGAAGGGGAATTATTATATTGTGAAGTAAAGAGATTACTACGAAATATTGTTTTAATCGGTATAATGGAAGTTAAGTTTTAGGTATACTCGAATCAGTAAGATTCATGTCCCTAACATTTAGTGGTTACCCTGACGTGATCGTTTTAAGGAAAACGAGAAAAACGTTTGTCAACTATGGCGAGAGAGAATGCACCAAGCCTCGGAAACCTGTATGGATGTTGTTTAGCAAGACATATAATTTTATAACCCAACACTTAGAAGATGCTGAAGACGAGATAGAAGTGTGGAAATACCTGATGACCCAGATAGAGAGGTTAAGATCTGAACTGGCTACACTCGACGAATGATTATTGTAATCGATGCTGGAAATTATTCAGAAACCTTCGACTGTGAGTACGAATCTGTTGATAGTTACAGGCATATGTTAAGCAGTATAAGGGCAAGTGTTTATCAAAATATGCAGTCAACCGTCAATGAAAAGTTGACGAGTTCATGTAGTAACACTGAAAAAGTATTAAAATTGCCTGAAATATAATTAATGAAGATCGGAGGTGAGGCAAAAATTTTCTGAGGTTCTGGGGCAAATTCAAATGCATTCATGAAGACGAGGATATCGAGGATGCGGACAAATGTCAGTATTTAATCCTATCTACAATAGAAGGCAGTCGTGCTAGGGAACTAGTCAGTACCTTCCTGTCTGCAGGAGATAATTATAACAAAGCAATCGAAACACTTACAAGCATGTTTGGCAGAGACAATTTGTTGATATTGTAAATTACTACATCAGGGAATTAATAAGTCTTGTCATACAGAATGATGCAAATAGGAAGGAAAAATGTAATTTAGCGGTTTTGTAGGATGAGCTAGAAACACAGCTAAGATTACTAGAATCCATCGGTGTTGCTAGGGATAAATATGGGTCAGTGTAATTTCAACTTGTAGAATCCTGCCTGCCTGAAGAAGTTCTGTGTGTATGGTTGAGGAACACAGTGTCTACTACAAAATAACTACTTAGTAGGCATGCCGACAGATTGGAAACAGCAATAGTTTCCCTCAAAGTGAGAGGTCAAAGGTGAAGAGAGGATCATGCTCGCTCAGACTGGGTTCGGGTTATCTCCCAAATGAAATAGTGTTAAATGTTTAGCTAGGGAGCCTGAAAACGAACCAGATACTGCCAGTGTTTTATTCTCCAGCAAAGATGAGGGCAGGAAACAGGGTTGCGCTCTCTGCAAGAAGCAGCACGAAAGTAGGGACTGTTACATTTTCCAAGAATTGAATTTGACATACAAGCGTTTGATATTGACAGAGAACAGATGTTGTTTTGCATGTTTGAAAGTTGGTCACAGAGCAGCCAATTGTGCAACAAAACTATGCTGTCCATTGTGTGTTTATAGGCATGAAGTTGTCATGTGTCCTAACCTAACTGTTAATATGTCAGTTGCTAGACGGAGTGTTAAACTTAGTGACAATAATAGATCCACAGAATGTAAAAGTAAAGAGTCTGTAACACTAAATGCACAATCATCAACTGTATCAGAAGTTTTATTGGAAACTCTCAGAGTCAGGTTAATATAAAAAGGGAGAGAAATAATTGTGTGCGCGCTCCTGGACACTGGCTCTCAGAGATCTTACCTGCTGGAAAAAACTGTCAAGGAAATTAAGTGTATCCCATTAAGAACAGGACATGTTTAACACAAGCTGTTTGGGGATGCATAAATTAATGCACAGGAACACAATATTTATGAAATTTCCTTACACTGTCTTCATAACACCTCTTCTCACACTATACTAGTATTATGCCAAAAGACAATTTGTGGTAGAATACCAAGATTTAAGTATGGCCCGTGGGTAAAAGAGATCAAGAAAAAAGGGATCCGGGTCTCTGATTTAAGTCCACACCCACCAGAGTTGGAATTGCTCATTGGGGCGGATACTGCAGGTAGTGAGATAACTGGGGAGATTGTCAGTTTGGATCATGGTTAGTTGATGCAGGCAATATGCCAGGTTGTACAATAATGGAAAGGCTTTGGGTAAAACTAGAATATGACAGTGCTGTTTCCAAGATTAATTCTTAGTTTGTGCCGATTGCTTCCTTAAAAGAGCTGTGGGAGTTGGAGTGTATTGGTATTAATGATGCTGCTGATATATTGACAAAGAAGGAGATGGAAATGATGACTATAAAACACTTTTTAGACAACGTAACTATAATTGAAGAAGGGAGAAATGAAGTCACCCTTTCTTGGAAGGAGAGTTGTCGTTTAGTGAAAGGGAGTGAGGGTTCAGCAATGAAACAATTTAATTCTGTTATAAATCACCTATTCAGGGAAGGTAGTTTAGAGAAGTGTCATTAATTATTTAATGACTGGGAGACGGAAGGTATAATAAAAGAGGTCCACAAAGAATAGATACAAGATGAGGGATACTATTTGCAACACAGAGGTGTTTTCAAGGACGATCCGACTACTGCAGTGAAAACTGTATTCGATGCTTTGTGCAAGTCGATGGGAGAACTATCACTGCATAATTGTCTAGAGATGGGACCCAAATTTCTGGAATTCATTCCATCTATTTTAAGCAGGTTCAGATTAAATAGTGTTGGCATTGTATTGGACATCAAAAAGGCATTTCTACAAATTTCTGATCGTGAAGAGGACCACAAATTTTTTAATATCTCTTGTGGGAGAGTTATACTAACAGAAAAGTTAAAGTATATTGTCAGAATCGGGTAATTTTCGGCGTCAACTACAGTCCATTTCTGCTGGTAGCTGTCCTGGAACTCCACCTTAAGAACAGTCCGTGTAACCCTGAGATGGTCGATAGGTTGAGATCGTCTTTGTATGTAGATAACTGCGTAACTTCTGTAAACACCGAAGAGGAACTCCACCAACTCATTGACGAGTCAAGAAAAATTCTACTGCAAGCTATCTTTGACCTTCGAGCATGGGAGTACACAAGATCTAACATGGGAGAAGGTAAAATGCCTAAGATGACATCAGTGTTGGGACATGTGGAATGCGATAAGTGATGTACTATCCTCTAAAAGTGGGGATGTACATGGATTCGGAGAGAAGGTTACAAGAAGAACTGCCTTGTCACTTGATCGTAGCATTTTCGACCTGCTTGGTTTCACGTGTTATATTTCTATCACCCCTAAAATTTGGTTGCAGGAGATCTGGGAATGGAAAATGAGCTGGGACGATGTTTTAAGTGAAGATTTGAAAGATATGTTCAACACATGTCTGAAGAATTTGGATGCAGTTTGTGAAGCAAAGGTTTACAGATGACTGGCAAGCATTGAGTCTAAGTCATCCTCGTCGTTACATACCTTTTGTGATGCAAGTAGGGTGGCTTATATAGCTGCTATATCTCTACGATCCTTTGATGGACAGGAGGTAAAGGTGCAGCTGGTGGTGGCAAATCCAGAGTAGAACCACTTAAGAAGATAATAGTTCCAAGACTGAAATTACTTGCAGTTACAATAGGGCTGGAATATGTATTTATCTTAACGAAAGTTTAGGGTTCAATCATATTCCTACATTTTAATGGAGTGACTCGTCCACTACACTCTGCTGACAAAGGAGAGATGATGCGTGGGGTACTTTTGTTGCCAACAGAGTGAAGGATATTCGATCCTTGACCTATTGAGTAAGCTGGTTTCATGTGGCAGGTGTAGACAATCCAGCTGACCTATCTTCGAGAGGCTGTTTTACATCACAACTGATTTCTTCGCGATGGCGGGAGAGTCCTCAATGGCTGAGACTTGAGGAGCTTGTATAGCCGGCCAGTGCTGTTCCAGCAGACGAGGAAGAAGTGGACAGGTAGAGGCGGAATTGTACTACTACATTATTGATCTCCAGGAAAAACAAACATGGTATTTGCACTGCTTCTCTAGTGAATTCAAAAATAGTTAGGATGGTGGGGTGGATTTTGAAGTACGTGACTAATATGAAGAGACCCACCGAAAAGATTACCTCTCCTAATTTGAGCTTCATGGAAATTTCTACTACAGAGAAAATTTTTTTGAAGAAAATGCAAACAGAGGTATTTATCAGTACAGAATACTTCAAAACCTTGAACGTTTTCAGACATCAAACACGACTTTTTGAGGGCGAGGACAAAGATTACCAGAAGAAACGATCAGGAAGATTTCCGTTCACCTATTCTTTTACTATCAAGTCACTCTGTGACAGAGTTAATACATTAGGGAAAAACATGTGAGAGCCTCACATGCAGGTGTGCAGATTTTGCTTTATATTTAAAGACAATGTTTCTGGATTCCTAATGATTCCTAATGGTAAGAGTACGCTGCGAAAGGTTTAGGAAAGGTGTTTTCATTGCAAGAGATTTGAGGAGAAGAAACCCACTAAAATGCCTCCTGTTCTTCCTGAGGATCGCGTAAGGGATGCAGCGGATATAAACTGATATGAGGGGACGGCATGTGGCACGGCGATCGCCCCCTCTCATTCTCTCCTAGGCCCACTCCAGCAGACGACTTTCGGCCTCCAGGGCACAGTGGTGGTTTTAACTGGTCAATAAGAAGAGATCGAAGGAACAAGGGCTTCTAGAATCCAGGAATTTAGTATAAAAATACATTTTTAGGGCTTATGTGTGAGAGAGAGAACCTTGCTTTAGGGACAGGCATTTAGGGAGATTTTTCCTCTGTTTGAAATAACTAAGGGGGTGGGGTGACGTTAGAAGGGTAACAATTATGTACGTTTATATTTGTGTGTTTTAACTGTATTTATAAATGGGTTTTGACATAATTGTTAAAACAATTTAAAGTTAACAATTTAACGTTTTGTGATTGTCTTGTTGGTTAAAGATAACAGTTTTTGTAGCATCAATTAATTACATATAAAAAAATTCTGCAGGTTCTCCTTTAAACAGCGCCCTTACTTAAGGTTTGTTCACCGCCTCCTGACAGTTTTTTCTGCTTGAATTAAAAATTCGAAAGTTTAAGTATTTAAAAAACCTTACTAGAAGGAAGGACGCATATCGCCTGTCTCGTGCCTCGGAGGCTATTTGATGCATGTAGACAGAGAACTGCGCCACTCTGCTGTCCGTCAGTGTGGGCAAGTCTAATTGGACTTCCTTTTTGAGAGGTATGTGAAGGACTATAAGGGAGAAGCGAATAAGCTTTAAATTTTGTAAGTGCAATCGCTAATACGAAGGATACTTTTAGCTGGTGAGAGCAGTATGAGAACAAGCTAGGTACAGTCTCTTACTAAGGAATCGCTTCAGACTGTATTGAAGGATGCAGGTACTTGTCCGATAGGGAAGGCGTTTCTGGAGTTTATGGGAGTGAGTGCCCTACTTTTTTGAAATCCTTTAGCTATGTTCCCCGTAGTATAGAATAAATCCTAACATCTACTGCAGTAGAAAATTAAGATGATGATGTTTCTTTCTTAGTAGGATTTTCCGTGTGTTGGCTCTAACTTCATGTGCTATTAGTCTAATATATGCTCTGTCCTTATTCAGAGATCCTGAGATTTTGCAACCTTTTGTGACTCGGGTTATGCCAAAAAAAAGGTGTTTTCACATTGTAGCCAAGAAATGTTAAGTCAAGTAGGATCTCCCTTAGCTTTTGCTAGATATCGGATGGAAATTTAAGAAAGAGTACAAAAACCAGGTGTTTCCATGAATGAGTGCGTATCGGAAACAATTCTGTTGGTAGAGGCGCTAGGGTTGCCCTGCGATGAGTCACATGCAGTTGAAGTTTTATTTAACAGTTTGCTTCCAGAAAGCCATTTCAACTATTTCACGAAAACACACTACATTTCAGCAATTGTTAAGCTTGGTTACCGATGTAGAATTGACAGTGGTGGAAGTAAACGTAAGATATTAATGTAGCATTTGTTTTCGTACAAATTATAACGCCGAAAAATACTTTTACAAAAAAGTTGAAGGAGAGGTACGGCCGGTGAAATCAAAACGTCAGTGTAGTATTTGTTTTTGCACAAATAACAGTACTGATAACAGTTTCTATAAAAATAAAGGTAAAAATGGGGAAGTCCTCGTTGTTCCAAAAGAACCTGATAAATGACAGTAAAACGAATGGTAAATGTAAGAAACATCAAAGAAGGCTCTTCAGAAAAAAAACACAAAGAGTCATTAGGTGTTTAAATGTAAAAATACCGGACATAAACAATTTCAGTGTCTTTACGGAAAAACCTGTCTGAATAGGTTGTGTAAATAATGTATTTCGGCAAAGGAAAAGTTTACTTTTTGTTCCAGTAATAACAGGGAATCTTGAAGTATCAGCTATAATTGATTCGGGTGTTTCCGTGTCACTTACGATTCATTAATTGTGTAATACATTGATGCGAGAAAATCCTGTGGAAACTGTTGCAATAAAAAAGGGGAGTAATGTAGTTTTTCACTGGCTGACGGAAGTTTGATTCGTTCGAATGCCGTGGTTGCCGTTAAAATAAAGATTGAAAATTTTTCGTGGAAATAACAATACCGTTTAGGTCTGGAGATTTTTGGGGAAAACCTCGGCTTGTATTGATGTAGCAGAAAGGTATTTAACTTTTAGTTTTGCTTCTGATACTCCAGTAAAATTGGTAAGCTACCCGATATATGTGCGAAACATTCAGTTACTTGATTATAATGACAGAGTTGTTAAAAATGTAATGAAAATAAAAGCTGAATCCAGTGATGTTATAACAGGTAAGCTAGGGCATCGTTCACAGGTACCGGTTCGTTTAATTTTGAAAGATAATGAACAAGTGGTTTCTGTTCTCTATCTGGTTGCTGCATAGAAATTGGAAATACTCAAGCAGATAGTGTCAGATGTGAGGTACAGGGACTTATTGAGATGTCAACAAGTGCGTATACTTGTCCATCTTTTTTATCGCCAAAAACGCCGTGTCAGTACCGTCTTATTTGTGATTACCGTTAAATTACTACAAAACTGCATGTTGATGCTTACCATATGCTTGTAATGGAGACAGCATTTCAACAGTAAAGTAAGGCAAAAAAAATCACCATTTTGGATGAAAATTCAGCGTTTTTACAGTGCGAATTTCCCCCTAAATCTAGGTAACCTCTTTGCTTTTGTACACCTTAGAGAATATTTCAGTGGACACGCCTCCCGATGGGCGTAATTGTGGGGCCTCAAGGAATGCCACGTGTGGTAAATCATGTGTTGGGTTAATATCTCAATGTTTTCTTTTTTACGTATATTGACGACATTTATATATATATGATTCCACGTTAGAAGAGCATTTAAAGTACATACGTATGGTTTTGGAGGCTTTGCGACACGCTGGGTTGACTATGAAACCTGATAAAATAAGTTTGTCCGAGCAATATGTTCGCTACTTAGGTCTCATTATTTCAGAAGGCAGTTTGCGTACGTAACCACAGCAAAACTTAAGGCAATTATCAATTTTCCACAGCCAAAACATTTACGTGTGGGGAAACGTTTCTAAGGTATGTTTTTTTTCATAATAAATTTATTCAAAAATGTTCATAGTTAACAGACTTATTAAATAAGATAAAACGCAATGGTGTAGAATTTGTAAGGGAAAAGGAACAACAGCCGGCTATTCAAAAGTTGAAGAAATTCTTGAAAGCCCCTCCTGTTGTACAACTACAGAACTTTGAGAGAGAATTATATTTATTTTGCATTGTGATGCAAGTTCTATCGTTGCTAGTGCGTTGTTAAGCCAAAAGGAAAATTGGTAATGTGTGCCAGTTGCGTATACTAGTAAACTGTTGGCGAGTGCAGAAAGAAAGTATACCATCTACGAGAAATAATGCCTTAGCTGTATTTGAGCGATGGAGCGCTTTGCTGATTACCTAGATTACGCACCATACAAATTCGTTACCGACAACCAAGCGTTAAGTGGATTATTAAAATCTCAAAAACGTGATGGACGTCTTGCTAGATGTTTAGTGCGTTTGTCACATTTCAAGTTTGACGTACAACATATAAAAGGCACAGAAAATGCAGTTGTGGACGCACTTTCTCGTTTTTTTTTTNACACGCCTCCCGATGGGCGTAAATTTAGGGCCTCAAGGAATGCCACGTGTGTTAAATCATGTGTTGGGTTAATATCTTTATGATTTCGTTTTCATGTATATTGCCTTTTTGTGCATTTTTTACTCGAAGTTAGAAGAGCATTTAAAGAATTTATGTTTGGTTTTGTAGGCTTTACGAGACGCTGGGTTGACTATGAAACCTGACAAAATAAGTTGGGCCGAGCAACATGTTCGCTACTTAGGCATTATTATTTCAGAAGGCAGTTTACGTACGTACCCAGAAAAACTTAAGGCAAAAATAAATTATAAAAGGCACAGAAAATGCAGTTGTGGACGCACTTTCTCTTTTTTTTTTGTGAAGATGGATTTAATGGAGTCACGCAAGCAGAATTAAATGTTGTAGATCAGATCAATACAACGCAGTGCACAAATGAGGTAGGAATTAATACTCTTTATACATTTTTCAAGTGTGTGTGTGTATTGGGTATCAAAAAGCTGACCACGAATGTAAACAAATACATGCCGAAATATTACGAGGAACAACTACTTATGTTGGTATAAGGGATTGTTAGGCGAATGGACGAAGAAAAGGAAAATGTAGAGTTTTTGTTCTGAAGGAATTACGCCCTATGATTTATAAGTAAAATAATGAATCGTATTTTAGAGGACACACGGGCAGGACAAAACCATTTCGCGTGTACTAGAATTATTTACGTGGCCAGGAGTCCAAAAGCATTTAGAAGGATGTGTTAAAGTGCGTGAAGCGTGTCAACACGCAAAACCTAAATCACAGAAACCTGAAGGAAAATATGCAGTATCTGTAGCCTCCGGTCCATGGGAACGGGTATATTTAGATGTATTATACCTTTACTTAGAAGTACCTCTGGTTTTCTCTATGTATTTCTAGCATTATATATATTTAGCAAATTTAGGTTATTCTTTCCTTTACGGTCAATAACAACATTTGAAGTTAGTAAAATAGTTATGCAAAGATTGAATAGTGTTTTTGGTTCGCCCATGTTTGTGGTAAAGAATAATGCCATTTAATTTCTGTCAGGTGAATTTCGAGGCTTTGGTTTTTTTTTGTGGGGTGTAATAATGGTGCAGACATCAGCGTACTGCTGAGTTTGTTAACAGAAATATTAAGTTTGCGTTACTCAGTTCTCATTCTGATACACGTCATTAGGACGAAGTTTTATATTTTTTTGTTTTTATTTCTTAATAATGTTATCCATTCCGCTCATAAATTCACGCCCGCATAAGTTTTCCTTGGTCGGCGTTTGTTTTATTCTTTGATAAACGCTTGGTCACTACAAAATACATTTAAGAGCCAAAAAAACTAGTATAGGCGTGCGTATGCAAATAACAGAGGTATGGAACCAATCAGAGTAACACGATGTGGTCGGCAGCTAGATCGGTTACTGCTGCTACAATGGCAGGTTATCAAGATTTAAGTGAGTTTGAATGTGGTGTTATAGTTGGCGCACGAGAGATGGGGCAAAGCATCTAAGAGGTAGCAATAACATTTGGATGTTCGCGTACAACCATTTCACGAGTGTACCGTGAATATCGGGAATCCAGTAAAACATCACATCTTTGACATCGCTGCGGCCGGAAAAAGATCGCGATAGAATTGGACAAATGACGACTGACGAGAATCATTAAACGTGACAGATGTGCAACCCTTTCTCAAATTGGCGCAGATTGGAATTGTGGACTGCCCTGCTGGATTCATGGTGTGAATTGCCTCCAGAATACCGTCGGACATTAGTCGAGTTCATGCCACGTCGTCTTGCCGCATTTCTGCGTGCTCGGGGGGCCCTACACGATATTAGGCAGGTATACCGGTTTTTTTGGCTCTTCAATGTATTTGTTTGGAGTATATGGCAAAAGGAGACTTAGTAAACATTTGTATTAAAGTGTCACTTACTTTGGTAAAGTGCCATAAAAAATTAGTGATAAAACGAAGACGCTGTATACAGACGCGAGTCTAAGACCTCGCGACTTACTGTTCAATGAAGCTTATCACCTTAGCTCTAAAGCAGACTATTTCAGTTCTAGGTTGGCCGTACAATGGAAATGTCCTTTTAAAAATATCATATTTTTAACTTCGGCCTCATTGCTAATTACTAGCCAAAATTCTCCAAAGTAGACTGAAAAGTTGCTTATTAGCCAGTGTTAAAATATTCTTGTACAAAAACTGTAATGTGTATGGATTTCCACCACTCCTTCTACCCAATATTTAAGGTTCTGGTTCTGTGAAATATCTGAATAAAAGATTTAAATTATCATTATATTTGTAATGAAAACTTTAAAAAAAGAGTTATAACATTTTTATGAGTATTTTTTGTGAAAAGTTATAAAAGATGATTAAGTAAACGGGTGGATTTTTCTACCATACACAAGTATTGGTATTTTGTAATGTATGCTTTAAGAAAATATGTTTTATTATGTTTTAAGGAGTGTTAGTGCGTAACTAAATGTTAGCATTATTCAAAAGGGTTAAACCAGTCACGTATTTTTATAAATTTGCAGGTTGATCACTACAACCCTCTTTATTTTACAAAGTGTCTGTTCCAACTAATATGTCACCCTCAAATGAGTCGCCTGGGTTTGGCGATGTATCTATGGGACCTGGTTCCTGAAGTTTGCAGTTCACCGTTATCCACAAGGCGAAGAGGACCTACGGCCTGAACTGGCCACCCGGTGTGGTGGAGTTTTCGACCCGGCGTGGATTTTCTACGCTACATACTGCGCTTTCAAGGGAAGGAGGATGTGACGGGATGTCACATATAGAGATACAAAGTTTCAGCCGTCAAGAATGATCGCTGAAAATTACCATACCTGGTGATGAAACAAGGCCCTCTTCGGAGCACCAAGGGTCACGTCTAGCTGCCGAACAAGTCAGATATGAACTGATACAGGAGAATACATGTGGCGCGGCGATCGCCCCCCTCTCATTCCCCTTCTAGGTCCTCTCCAGCGGACGACTTTTGGCCACCGGGGCACGGCGGCGGTTTGAACTGACCAATAAGAAAAAATCGAAGGAAGGAGTACTTATACAAACCAGTAATTTAGTACAAAAATACATTTTCAGGGCTTGTGGAAGACAGAGAGAACCTGGCTTTGGAGGCAGATATTAAGGGAGATTTTCCCTCTGTTTGAAATGGTATGGGGGCGAGGTGACATAAGAAGGGAAGAAGTTATGTATAATTATAGTTGTGTGTTTGAACTGTTTTTAAAGGTGTTTTGAGATAATTTATTAAACCATTTTAAGCAAACAATTTAAAGTTGCGTTATACCTTGTTGGTTAAAAATAATGGTTTTTAAGGCGTCAATAATTTATATATAGTTAAAAATAATATTTAGGGGTTCTCCTTTATAAACCACACTTACTTCAGTTTGGTTCTTCGCCTCCTGATGGTTGTTTTTTCTGCTTGAATTATTAATTATCAAGGTTAAATAATTCAAAAAGACAGCCAAAACCTGAAGGGTAGGAAGGATGTCTATCACTTTTGTCATGCTTCGGAGGATATCTGTTGCACTGTGTTCAGAGCAGTTAATATATAATTGGTTTTATCCTTATCTCCCGCAGCATTTCTGCAAGTATTGGGGCAGTTCGTTGCTCGGCAAGAAAGACCTCGAATTATTTACAGCGTTAATGATACCAACTTTGTTGGAGAAATACTTTGACTTCTCCCATCGACTGGGAAGATCTTTGCTTGGAATAATCACTCATGAGAAATAAATGGAAATTTAAGGCGTATGTTTGGCAGGGCTGTCGTGTCTTGTTAAGAATTGTTGGCTCTGTTAGCTGATTGTGAATCGGTCGTCAATTCTAGACCCATGTCCTATGTATCGGAACGTTGTGAAAGCTGGTCCTTTTGACACTTTCAAAGTTCATTCAGGAAAATCCGAATGTGGGAGTGCCTGATCTAAATCGCATCAATGAAGTAAGTTAATCTAAGAGATTCCAGTACCATTTACATTTGCAGGATGATCTGAGAGGAAGATTTTGTTCAGAATACCTTGGTCAGGTTCTGCAGCATCCGTATAGAAACAGAATACTTTGTCAAGAGTTAAAGATAGGTGATAAAGTTATCATTGGAAGTGATGACAAGGGAAAGATCGACTGGCCTCTTGAAAGAATAATTGCTGTTTATCCAGGACAAGATGGGGTAACCAGAGTAGTGAGATTGAAAACTTAATCCGGGTTATTCGTCAGACCGGTAAAACGTGTGTATCTCATGGAAGCAAAGCCAGATTGTGTTCAAGATGAGTGGCCATGTTAGTCTGTGGAAGATGGGCCTGTCGTCTCTCCTTCAGTACCCAAAGGTTGTGCCACAAGGAGTGGAAGAGGAGTGAAGAAACCTTCCCGATTATGTTTGTGACTGTAGTAATTTAGAAAGTAGTTGAGGGTGTGATGTATCATCAAAGGTAGGAGGATATTGCGTTTACGAAGCATGTTCCTTGAAAATTGTTTTGATTTCTCAAGTTGACAGTAACAAGTTTGGTTTTGTTTGTTGTTTTTTTTCAGAAGGTGTGTTGTTGTTGTACAATTGTAGCAGAAGGGGACTTTTTAAATTGTGAAGTAAACACATTAATGAGAAACATTGTTTTTTTCGGTATAATGGAAGTTTAATTTTGGCTGTATTCGAATCAATTATTTTCGTGTCCTTAACAAAGCATATTTTGCAAAACCCATTTTCTTCATCGAGCAAGTCCATGGGACTATGATTGTATATAATTACATATTATGAAAAATATTTAAAAATGCTTTATGCAATTGATTTTATGGACATCCATTTTAGTTACAAAAATTATTTTGTGACTGAAATTTAATAGTATTTAAAATTTTTGTGAACGTTGTTGCTTATTTTTAGCCTACTTTTCGAAGGAAAGAAAGGATTATGCGATTACTTTCCTGTCTCTCTGTGTGTATGTTTGCGGATGTGTGTATGTGTGTTTGTGTGTATGTTTGTGTCTGTACATGTGTGTGTCACTCCTTTTAATTATTGAATACGAGAACCAAATTTCACCAAATACGATTCACATATAAGTAAGGACACTTGACTTCGACCACGCCATGTACTTACTTTCAAAAAGGCGGCGATTTTGATATTTTAGGGCGATATGTTATATCTCGAAAAACATTACTCACATTTTAACAAAATTTTGTATGCTGACAGCGTACGTTGTAAGAATTACATTGAGAGGTGTATATTGTTTTTGGTTCGCAACTATAGAATATAGCTTCGAAAGATAAAAAAACTTGTATGTTATATTTTGAAAACCACTACATCTATTTTCGCCAAATTAGGCGCGTAAGTAATACCATGATTGCCCAGGTAAATGTTACTGATTGATTTTAATTAATTACTTATTTAAAAAATGATTGCAATACAAATATTGTAGATTTTTTTTGTTATAACTACTATACAATTTGGCCAATTTCAACCAAATTATGTACCATGACAGTAATTATTGCAAGCTTCATATAATATAAACAAACTTTTTTGTCTGCCATTTTGAAAGATAGCACCTCACGTAAAAACAAATTCTTTAGTTTATACCTTCAAAGCTGCTCAACCAATTTTCGCTTATTTCAGCTCATAAGAAACACTATGACAGACCTGGTAAATATAAAATATTAAACATAATAAGGCACTTATTTGAAACATGCTGGCCTGTCAAATATTTTAGGTTTATTTAGTAAACCTACCATGCCATTTCAGCAAATTCAACAAAAACTTTTAATGCTGATAGTATCTATTACAAGCATCAAATAGGCCAAATAAAACCACTTTTGTCAGCCATTTTGTAAGGTAGTGGTTAATGAATTTATATAATTTTGAGTAATTTCGCAGGAAAAATTTACAAATTCCTACCAAATTTGGCAAGCTAGTAGTACTGCCGCGGTTGATATGTAAAAATATGTTCCATGTATGTCACACTGATTTTAAAAATGGCGGTCATCTGGATACTTTAGCAAAGTTAGAATCTTCAAAACCATTTAATCAAATCCATCTTTACATTGACTGCTGGGCGTGTATATAAAAATATCAAATATAACTATATTAAGCCTCATTTTGGTGAGCTATATCCACGAAACTATGTGAAATATTTAAATTTTAGTTAGTATATTTAATCTATGATAATATTTGAATTTTATGAACATATACAAATTTTGCCCTTAATTTATTAAGATCGTGATATTATCAATGAATTTTTATGCCATATCTCAAGGAACAATCAACTGATATGCATACAGAGAACATCTTTTTGCCGGAATTTTTACAAAGAAGTCTCATGTGAGTAAATTTAACATAATTGTCATTTTTCCTGAATAAAATTACTAATTACAACAAAAAATTGCACAAGTACAGAAGGCCATGTAAAGTTACATGCTTTGAATTATGTCCATATATATATTGATATTTTTGGCATATCTATTTAACAATTGAGCTAAAATGCAAATAAAAATTTTTACTGACAGTATCTGATGAACGCACAGTGTAAATAACATTTTTAGGCAGTTTTGTAAGATAGCACCGATTAAGAATATGTTTTTTTTCCCTTACCTGGGGTACCAATAAACAGATTTCCACCAAAAATTTTCACACAGGTAGTGTTATGGTAGGTCCTGTTAACTTGTGTGGTTTTAATTGCTAAGAAACTTATTTTCAAATTAATGGCTTTGTACATATTTTAGGTTAGTGAACCCTTTCATTTTATACATTATACTGAATCCATCCTCTATGGCGCCGTGTCTGGCACAAAAGCTTAATTTTGTGAGATTTTCTAAATTAGAATACCGGGTAAGTTACTAGTGTATTTTACTTTAATTGTCTTGACAATATCTGACGTACTTCTGGTTTTATCTCTTATTATATCGCTGTCAATGAGACGTTAACGCTTACTTACCATCTAAGCTTTTAACAACTTCATTACAGTTTATTTGCATCCATGTAGAGAAATGTAGGCTCAGTAGTTATCAGTAACTTCTTGTAATTACTTTCAATTAAAGCATATGAGGGGTTGATTACAAAATCCCGACAAGTCAGAAATAGTAGAAGATCAGTTAGTGGTGCCGTCTGTGTGTTGGGTGGGGTAGTGTTATTGTGGATGAAAATGTTGCGGAGTGGCCCAGTAAAAGGCCAAAATGGGGAAAACTAAGATGTCATTAGCGACGCGAAGGTTGCTGGTAAGGAACACGTTATCCTCGTGTGTAATATTGTCCCACCGCGTGCAATGGGAGAAGACTGCCGGTTTGTAAGTTTTTCATTTCCCTTATGGCCCATTCGACAATTACATGGACGTGAATACAGTCATCAGTTAAATGGAATACCTCACACTGGTATAGTTTCCAACCATGTCTATAACCTCCTAATGCACACGGTAAAAAGCATTCTATAAATTATTTGCAGCCATGGACGTTTGTTATGCAGAGTGAACCAGTGAACAAGGTTATGGTGATGTGGTGTGACGTCAACGACAACCACTGTTATTGGCCAATATTTGCTTTGTTGCCCCGCATTATAAAACGAGCACACAGACGGCAATACGTGTCTTCCTTATGATGCCACATTTCACATATATGATCTTACACTTCCTTGTCATTCTACAATGAGCCTACTACTCTTTACATTATTGTTAATATAACCTGTTAGTTAAGTAACATGTGACACATTATTATGATAACAATAATAAAATATTTTGTATAGTTTGATCGCATCAGCGACAAAGAATATTGATAAATACCTGGTTTATTATTTTCTGTGGCAAAGTGCTCCAGGCTACATTATTTTGTGGCAATTGGCGAGGAAAATCGACACAAATTCCTGAATAACTTCAACGAAATAGCTTCCAAAAAGTATCAAGATGCTCATCTGTCTGGATTAATCGTGGTGCACGAAATCACGCAGCATCATCCAAGGCCACAGGATTTAGAAAAGAAGAAGTTCCATACAGCGTCGTACACTTACGAAATCCGTATGAACGGGAGGGACGTCAATGTGTGTCAAAAACATTTCTTTAGTCTTCACAGTATTTCAAAAGACACTCTTACAAGCCTACCGAATAATTTTATAATGGAAGGGTTATCTCCGAAAGACAAACGTGGAAAACACGACAGCAGGCAGAAAAAACGCCTGCACCAGTTGTTTCTATGATTGAACGTGACATTAAATCATATCCCGCCAGGAAGTATCACTACTCTGTGCGAGATAATCCGGACCGTCGTTATTTACCAGAAGTTCTAACTATCAGGGTTATGAATGCAGAGTTTCTCAATTGGTATGACATAAATGTTCCCTACAAAACCTATTGTGATGTTTTTAAAATCTTCTATTTTCACTTAGTATATAATAGATAGGATGCATGCAAAATTATCGATTCCTTGAAAAAAAAAAACAATAACACTTCTGAAACTGACAGAGGCAGGAATGACATGGAAACACAAAAAATCGTGCACTTGAGAAAAGCCGAGGCGTTCTTGAATGATAAAAGTGGTATAGTTTGCAATCACAGCAAGGCCTCATAAAGTGCTAATCTTTTATTAAATGCAAAATATACTCCTCCCCCACATACCTTCTAACGTTGTATACTATTCACGACAATTGTGGTACGTTGTATATGGAATGGATTATTTGGATGATAACAACGTCACCATATACAGATTTTGGGAACACGAGGTTAGGAAGGACATAACCAAGTTACTTCTATGATTCTACATCACATCAACAACATTTCGCCCAATGATCGTAAGGAAGAGCTTGTTTTGATCAGCGACGGTTGTCCTGGTCAACATAAATAATGGCTTACTTCTTGTATTGTTTGGTTCACGTTTTGCAAATATTTGAAAGGGTGATTTACTTGTTCGCAGTTTGCGGCCTAATGATCAAGACTTACTTTGTTCTCGGCACATAAAATAATACTCAAACAGCTGAAATGCCAAGAACGTGGGACTAGAAGATACTTACAGCTCGTGCTAGTAACTTATCATGACTTCAAAGATATTAAGAAGAGCAGTGACAGCATGTTCATGAAAACTCCTAAGCCACCTTTCAAGCTACAAGCAGTTCATGCAATGCAAGTCTCTCGTGATAATACTTGTGTCAAATTGAGACACTCCTATCATAGACTCTGTAATTGTCATAAGATAACTGCGAAGAAGTTTCGTATGCCTACAGAAATGAGCCTTCCTCCTACTTATGATTAAGCTCCCTGAATCAAAGCGGCTAAGATTTGGGACTTGAAAACTCATCCAATATTTGGAAGACCACAACAGCCGTACATACTATGAGACACTCTTGGGAAAACTGCAATCGCGTATTAGAGCTGACAATGTAATATACATCGATACTGACAATGATGACAACAGCGATGTTTGTCTGGCTTAGATACGTTCTCCGAACTAAAACAGATGTCTAGTTATGTTTCATTCAACATTTAATCCTGATAGTTTCGTGTATTTTAACCCATCTTGCGTTTTTTATTTATTTCTTATTGGTGTTTTTTAATGTTACAAAATACAGTTTAAAATACATTTAATGGTATACAGTTTTGAGTAATTACATTTGCCCAAGTTCACACTTACAGGATTATATGTTTGACTAGTCTTATATTTCGTATACTTTTGGCACAAACCCGATTAGTAAAACAAATTTCACTCACCCCAGCGAAGCATTAAATGTTCAAATCATAATCTCGCTAGCAACATTATTCTTGATGATCAAGGAAAAGGTAATAAAATGATGAGAATATAAAAGCATAGCATAACGAAGCTATGCAGTTTTTCGTGTTATGTCAACAGTTAGTAAAATCTGACTTGTTGGACATTTGTTATTGACACCTCAATTATTATGAATGACTTACTCGAGAAAGGTGTCTTTTTTTTGGATAATGTAATTATAAACTATTAGCAATAAAAATGTTATTCACTTTCAATTAAAAAGGGATTTTTATTTAAAAAAAAAAACTTTTAAACAGTTAGTTAAATATGAGAAAAATTTAATTTATTGTTAGTAAATTGATGATTCCTTCTTTTATAAGAAACAAATCGTACTTTAGTGTCAATTGTGGTAGCGACTGTAATCATTTCCAACTAACTCTGCGGAATGTACAGTACAGTCAGGTGCAGTGCTCCAGTGGACAATCTACTTCTCCCTTAAAGACTTAGGGAATAAATACCTCTTCAGCCACCTGGCTCATTTTACTGCTTACATAGAGAATGTTTTACTGACAAAACACAATACTTATTAACAATTCTATATTTTTTTGATAAAAAAACCTTTAATTTATTGAATAAAATAAGCCAACAGAGATATTCGAACCTGCAAACTTCTGCACGACAGCTACACATTTTGCTACTTGAGCTGCCGCACAGTTTGTTAACCTCACCGGGCCGTGTAGTATTAATTGTAACTGCGGTCACCACATTGTTTCTCAGAGTTTCGGTATTGTTTACAAGATTTAAAGACTGGTATTCCATAAATTTGCAACTTCAAATATAATAACACTTTAAATTATTTTACAAAGCACTGATTTAGATTGATTCAATTAATCACATCTACAGTTTTGCAACCGAATTGCACATTTCTTTATAGCCAGTGTAAAGATCCGAAAACCCGCAGCATCACTGTTTGCCCAGAGTGGTGCAGAACAACCCACCGTTGTGAACAAAATACCACTGTATCCAAGCGTTACTGCCCAACAATTCGTGCTTCTCACCTTTCTTAAAATAGAAGCCGCAGAAAGGAGAAACTGGAATTCGATCTGCCAATCCTAGCACGCTGTCAGCCTCACGTATGACCAAAAATTGCGGACAATAATAATAAGAAATTATAGTGCCATAGGGAAACCAAATACATATATCACAATACCTTACTTCACGTGTTCACTGCTCTCATTTCTGCTACAGGTGGAGTTGCCAGTCGTAATTACCAGTTGAATAACACCCCCTTCTCCATCCACACACACACACACTGTTTTTATATTTTTAATAAAATTAGACCTATCACCTCTGTGCACCTGTTCGAGGCAGGTGTTAAATGTCATTCTGTGGGAGCTGTTGTATCACACCATTTTAGCACAACGTTTGTTTATGAATCCTGGGAAATATGCTTTATCCTAATAGTTGATGACAGATTTACGGTCATTAAGGAATGTCAGTTCCCTCCTACCACATCCCGGGTTCTTTTCTATAGTAAACTACCGTTTTGTTCTGTTCTTTAGGTACATGATATGACAGTGATTTCTTAGATGTATGTCACTTAATTTAGAGACCAAGCTTGACGCTTCCCGCGTCCCTATATTTTTGCCGTCAGAACACACGCGCTGGCGAAGCTCGCAGGCGGTCAACACCAATAAAGATTAAGGGTGGCAGACTTACCAAAAGGATACCGCCAGGCTGTTCCTGCACGTGCAGACGGCATCCGGAGACAACGGAAGGCACCAGGGCACGGACACAGCTGCATCTTGCAGCTGCACAGGGAACAACGAGATCCCACCACCAGCTGCGTCTACCCCGGGCTTCGCCGCAATAAACCAAGAAAGCTTTTAGCGGGCGTACGAGAAGAAGGGCAGCCATATACGGGGACAAGGGAGGGACCACGTCCGTGCGCTGAACCAAAGGTCACCCGCCAAGTAGCACGTGCAGAACGAGACAATAAAGCGCCCATACCAGAGTTGATAGGGAGAACGCCGGACCACGTGCGCCAGAAGGCAGGACGCACG
>NQII01006658.1:13095-47003 GCA_002778355.1 Clitarchus hookeri | reverse complement strand
GGGAGGCACAACAAGCTCCCCGGCCCATGTGCAGAGACAAGGCAGATTGGATATGGCGATGGCGGGCTACAAAACGAGGAGAGAAAGGAAGGAACCGATCAGTCAGTCCGGAGGGTGGAACGAGTCAGGCAGTCCGGAGCAGTGAGACGCATCAGTCAGTCGGGAGCAGTCAGATGCACCAGTCAGCAGGAGGTCCTAGGAACGAGACGTCCGGTTCGGATCCAGACGACATCAGCGAGACACGAGCCGTCAGTTGAGAGACGTCAACGAATCAATCAGTCGCAGTAACGAGCAGAAAGTGGCACGGAAGTTCGGTACTGCCACCCTGGGATGCGCAGATAGGCAGTCACGACATTAAGGGGTCCGCCAAATCCGGACGCGAGTTAACCAGCCAGTGTACCGCAGAAGCCACTCAGTTCCAGTCAGTTGCAACGCACCGAGGAGGGGAGAATCAAGTGGTGAGCTTCGCTGTGAAGGCCACGTCGAGCAAGTGGGGGTGTCCAGTGCAGCCTGCGCCTCGAAGGGCAGGTGGGGATCCACACACACCNGCCAGTGAGTTTCCAGTCAGTTGCAACGCACCGAGGAGGGTGGGATCGAGTGGCGAACTTCACCGAGAAGTGCCAGGTCGAGCTAGTGGGATTGTCCAGAGCAGCCTGTGCCTCGAAGGGCAGGTGGGGATCCACACACACCTGTGTGGATCCTTCGCCGGGACGTGGTGGGGCAGGGAACAGTCCGTTACTGCCCCACATCGAGAACGGGAGCGAGGGACGAGCGCTAACTGAGGGCGTCCGCTCAAGAAGAAGCTAGCCGCGTGCAACAGACCAATAACAGAGGCTGTCAAATGGGACGTATGGTGGGAAGCATCCGAGAAAACCCAGGCAGTCAGCCGACGGGAATCGTGGGACGCGGAGCGGGTCCGAGACGGGACGCCAACGGCGGTCAGCCGACGAGATTCCGAGGGAGCAGAGTGATTCTGGGAGAAACGACAGCGGCAATCAGCCACCATCAGACGCAGAGTCCTGCCAGTTCCAGCTCACCAGATCTCAACTGCAGGACCAACTACCAGCACAGCCAGCCAGATAAGTACAGTCATCCAGCGAGTGTGAAGGACCCTGAGTAGTTATCCCACGAGTGCGACGGATATTTGGAATCACCCAGCAAGTGGGAAGAGTATTACCCCCCCCACCCTCCATCTCCCACCCGACGCGAACAATACGGAGCATAGGTATAAAAGGGAGGGAGTTGTCTCGAGAGCTCGTGTATCAACCCACTTGTTCCTACAGTAATAAAACTCGATTTGTGAACTATGAATTATCCTGTATTACTTCAGTAGTAAATTGGACCTTTAGACAACAGTGTCAACACCTTCGTCCAAACCACAGCTTTGGTAGTTGTCAAGCTTTAATAACCAGTTTTAAAGTATTACTCTCAATAAACTAAGGAAATATATATAAATTTTTTCATATATCTTACGTGAACATTATAGAAATAGGAGAAGGAAGTTATTCTTACATTGAATTAATTGTGTTAAAATACCTATATAGTTAATGAAAGCAAAACATTTTTATTTGGTCATCTAGTCTTCTAGCTTTTGCAAATGCACAAAAAGATTTCAATTAAAATATAAAAATAATATTATAGATTAGTTTTCTTTTGTGCCGAATAATATGCTATTTCTAGCCTAAATTTCCGAAGGCATGAAAGGATTGTAAGATCGCTTTCCTGTCTGTGAATGTGTGCATGTATTGGTGTGTAAATTGGTGTGTGTACATTGGTGTGTGTGAGTGTGTATATTAGTGAGTTATTGGTATGTGTGTCCCTAAAACATTTGAAGGCGTGAACCGAATTTCACTAAACTCGGTGCCTTTCTATTATTTAGTGAGGATATCCAACTTTTATATTCATCGATCACGCCAGGCTCATACTTTCAAAATGAAGGCCCTTTAAAAAAGGTTTAGATAGCTATGTCATATCTCGGGAAATATTTAAACGATATTCCCAAATTTCGTATGTTTATAGTGAATAATAAAGACAAAGAGTTTAGTAATGTATATTGTTCTTGGTCAGACAATTTGGAAGAAAGCACTACATGAATATATATAGAGTTTACTTTATATTTCAAGAAATCTTCTACCGATTCTCGTCCCATTTGGAACGTAAAAAATATTATGGTATACTATGTAACCATCTAATACATATATCGATACGGCACTTTTTTCGAAAATGCAAACATACAGCTATTTGGCTTAGTGTGCTAAATCGTCGAAAACATATAATCCACCTCAACTTAATATTGTATGCTTGCAGAATACAATTATATAATGTGTCTACACGAAGTCTACAGTTAGCCATTCTGTATAATAAAGACACATTAAAAACTGTTTTCGTCAAATGTTCAGAGAAATACAATAGGAAGTATTATGTTTGGCTAACAAGTGGTACCACAGCAACCCATGTAAGTTAATGTGTTTATAGTCGGTCAGAATCCTATTTCAAAAACGGCAGCAATATAAAAATTATTGCTACGAAACTGAGAAACTAATTTCAACATAACTTTGTATGCTGGCAATATCTATTACTACCAAAAATATGTATTTACAGAGCCTATGTTTTCCCTTAATTTGTAAGATAACACTGTATATTAAATTAATTTTTGTTTCATATATCCGGAAAAAATCAAGGCATTGCTATCAAATTTGGCGAAGAAGTTGTACAATCATAGGCAATACTAATTTATATGTTTTAAGTGGGCCGGGCAGCCATTATGAAAATAGCTAATACATACATATTTCAGCTAAGTATGTTATATGAAACGTAGTTATGTAAACCATTATAAATTAATTTTATATGCTGACAGTATATATTATAAGCTTCTCAAACCGAGCACCTTCTTTAGGAAACGTTGTACGATAGCAATAAATATTAAAATGATGTTATTATGCCATATCTCAGAAACCAATCAACCTATATCCACCAAAGTATTTCCATAAATAGCGCTACAGTAGGCTATGTAAAGATATAGTTTCAATGACTCAGGTTAAAAAATGATGGCCTGGTAAATATTTCACGTTATTAAACCAACTAATTTATATCTTTATATTGATAACGTCTAGTTGATGCAGCGAATCCTACCTCCGTAATACAGATGATGCACGCTAGATTATGGGGCGAGGTTTTCTGGGTTCTAGTACTAGGTAAGGTACGTATGTATTTGTAGATGTATCACAACTGTTGCATTCGATTTCTAAAGTCATTGCTGCCAATGAGACTTTAATGCCTACTTACCATCTAAGCTTTCAGGAACTTCGTTAAAACATATATTTCGTCTATGTAGAGGAAAGTAGGCTCATAAGTAATATCAGTAAATTTTTAATTTTATGTAAATAAAAATAACATTATCCTAATTTTGTTATGTTTTCTATATTTTCCTTCAGGGATTCTATCTTTCCATCTTTGGTGATTTATACGTTCTTCGACACGCAAAACCTGTCACATATAAAATGTTACAAAAAGCTATTAATTTCCCAGTATTTTCATAATTAAATTACATTTTCATTAAATGGTGGACAAGAGAAGCGGGTATCAGAATGTGTAAATTATAGTATCAATTGAAAAGTAACATTAGAGAGGTAGATATATAAAGTCAGTAAGGTACATTATATTTATTACGTTTGACTACCATCGCAATTATAAACTGACTTCAACAAAGGGAATACGTTTTAAATCTACAAATTTTATTAATAAAAACCATTTAATGAATAAAGGAAGGACAATTATTAATAGGTCTCAAAGAGCTGAAATCATTAAATTGAGCAATTGAACAACAAAAATTGCACATTTATAAAGCAGCAAAACTTTCAGTAGACGACACTTCAGTAAATGTATTCAAGTTCACAGTCAAACGTGACAATTATTTATAAGTTCATAATATACATGTATTTAGTTTACTGTACCTTGTAAGTACAAAATAGTGCAATTGTTTATAATTGCACGTAGTTGAGAATGATACTGTAGACACTACTTTTACACTCTTTCCTTCTCTTTCCCTATTGGCAGCATCTACGTTTGTTGGTTATACACTCACTGTAGCTGTGAGCGTGTGCAGGTCTGTCAAGGCGTCACTGCTCTGTCTCTGCTGGCGTAGACCTTCTTGCACTGCGTCGCCGAAGCATTCCAGGGCGCGGCTGACTTCTCTCATGGCGATGATGAGGGCAGTCGCCGTATGATCCTGCTGTAATCAGAGCACAAGTATGTTTAAATACCAACTCATGCTTACTATCCTAGCTACATACATACTGGTGGCGCCAGTCTACTTGCACCACCATCAACACTTTCCTAACATATCGGCAGTTTGGTCAAGCAAAGTTCATTGAAATATTGTTTTTTTTCTAGGTTAATTTGCTTTTGAAACTCTTAACTAAATTATAATTTTATCGCATCACAATTAAAAAAACAGCGCACAAATAATCTGTTCCAACAATTAAGAAAGTAAAACATGGAAGCCATTTTGCGATATACTATATAATCAATAAGTAAGTGTCATCCATATAGACAACAGTAAAACCTAAGGCAAATTGTTTTTATCAATGGATCGCAAATGCGAAGAGGAATACTGAAGTGGTGTATGTGATGACTATTTAATGCGGCAGACATAACGTAGCAGAGAATTGTATTCTAAAATGCTTATTAACGTTGCCCGCTGTTGTACCTGAAGTCTTATCAGGAGATTGCTTAGAAAGAAGCAAATGGCTTCAATTAAACTAACCCCCACGTCTTACCTAGTATTCGAAGCCAGAACCTCCCGCACCCCAGACCGGCGGCGCACCAACCGACTGCCCCACGGGAGGTCAGCCACAGCCGAGAAGGAGGCATTAGGTTACAATGTGGGAATTTCTTACTGAGCTAGAGACTCTCCAAGGATCAGGAGTATCAGACCTATTATAACTGTGTGGAAGATAATAGATTGTTGTAACACAGAGTCCTTTACAGAGCAAATGTATTCCCTACTGCTCTTATGCATGCAACGATTTTCAAGTCTAACGTATCAATCGTGATAATGCAGGTATTCAGTAAGGATAAAATATGTAGCACTTACTGAAATACAGTTATTACCAGAGTTTTGTAGTTGCAAAGAGTAACGCAGCAGAGCCAACATGACAGTGCGTGAGTTATTCAGCAGAGTGTGTGTATGTACACTATACTGAGTGAGTACACTCCGCACTGCATATGTGAATGCAGCTAGTTTCAGTAGCAGCCCATGTACCACAAAGTAAAGAATGCTTCGTTTCTGATTAAACCTGGATACAAACTAGTTACTGTACTATTCTCTTCAAACTTGTACGCATGTAATCAGAATCAACATGACCTATTCACGGGCGAGTTCAAATTTTAGCTGTAACAAATAAATGTTCTTTCCGTGTATCAAGAGCGTCACAGCTGTATAACGACGAAGCTATTGATACGTCGCCTTTGCTGATGTTTGTGCCGCAGTGTATCAGAATGTTAGGAGCCGCAGAACCAGCGGTAAAGTGCTATTCTCACATTATTAGAAGATATTTCTGATCACTAGTTTCTCAAGCCCCCTTCCTTGTAATCGTTTCATAGAAAGGCTCGGGATCCGCAGATCCATGACCAAGCTACAGGAGTTGTAGATATGTGGCGTGCTTACCGAGCCTTCGCCCTCTGTACTGAGTCCTGGTGTTACAGCGGACATCAGCAGCAGCAAGGCCAGCATGGATATGCTACTGGCGGCCATGGCAGATTCTCTCCTGTCAACAAGTACATTCTCTCACAATAACTAGCTCAGTCACACACTTTCCAACAGTACACACATATTTATATGACATATGCTAAGCTAATTCTGCTGCCTCATTTTCTCTGATGAACGTTAAAGTTTAAAATTACGACATTACAGAGCTCATTTAAATTGACTTGATATTGGTGTGCACATTTCAGTTTTATTCATGGAAAATTTTTTTAAGTAATGGGTTTAAAATCGCAAACTTTACATGCAATACCATAAAGTATTAAGAGTTCTTCCTGATGTTTAGATACGGAGAACCACACGAGTATAGATTTGGTGGGTGCCGCAGAACCAGAATCGCAGAAGCTAGATAATTGTAGATCTGAACCCCAATAACGCGATACAATTTACATGTACAAGTAAATAACTATTTCCGATTTAGGTTATGGTACCGATATCCTCATATCTCAGTGCATACGTTAAGTAACAGGATAAACTAGAAATATTACTATCGATTTCTAAAATTGAAATATTAGCCTATTGCATTTCATATACATATATTTTTAAATAATATTGGAGCAAATGTTTTTTTAATGACAAAATTTATTGATATTCCGACGGTTGGTTTGTATATGCTATATGAATATATATATATATGTTTATATATTTAGAGAGAGAGAGAGATAGAGACCCTCACTGTTATATATACTGACTGAATGTTATAATTGTAATCCATGTCGTTCCAAGTGTAGAACTAAGCTCTGCCACAGTTGTAGCTGGAACTAGGTAAAATGATTGCGTTTTAATGTAACACCAAACAGCAGGCAAGGCCTTAATCGAGGAACCAGCGATCGCCTAGAGTGGTTTTGGACAACCCTTGACATCAAAAATAAAATCAGCTTGACCAGGACTTGAACCGTAGATATCTGGAATGCGAGTACATATGGCTTCGCGCCCAGATGGAAGGTGGCCACTTCCAATACGCTAGTGAGCATGTGAAGAATATATAATGGTTATAGTTTTACAGTCACAGCAAATTCTTTTACTCTGAATGACAGGAGTGCTATTACTGCAAAGTAAATATCCGGTGTTGCAAATTACTATATATTTAATAAACCATGTGCCATGATACAATATTCTAGTGGAAAATTCTACAATAACTGCTATCCGGACCTGCATGCACGCAGATAGGAATGCAGTATTTTGTTGAGTAACCTGTTTTACGATACAAGAAGAATATTCCTTACGTGGTAGAAAGTTTGGCCAACCAGAGAGTGGGTGGTGATAGGGCACACTTAGTAACGAAGGCTGTCGTATAGTTTATTTCATTTTGAGTACAATATAAGGTCTTTAAATAAGTGTGAATTTAAATCAAAATAAACATGAAAATATGGTTTATTCATAACAATTTTTTGATCGCTTAGAATATACACATTTAACACAAACTGTTACAATTATCTAAAAAAAAAACCACTACATGCCCTAATGAATTGAATATAATCTGAGAATGAAATACATCCTCTATAAGTTCTGTAAAAATTTTATAAAAAATGTGATACTAGGATGAATTTCACTTACAACTTATGTGATATCCGTTAATTCATAGAATTACACTTTTTGGTGATAACTGGAACAGTTTGTGTTAAACACGGATATATACCAGAATTGAAAATGTGTTGGTGTTTAATGAATAAAGTACACTTGCATCCTTTTTTCTATTGACTTCACAGTTTTCAATGGCCTTATAATTTTCCTTAAAAGGAAATAATTTATATTTAAACTGTCTTCACTAAGAGCGCCCTATCACCGCCCGCGCTCTGGTTGGCTAAACTTCCTATCATGTAGAGAACCTTCCACGGAAAATTGTACACGACTTATTAACACAACCTTTATGTAAATGGCCATAGTTGGCTAATTCTTCTATAAAACAATCCACACGAGCAGCTATGCAGCTTCCATAAAATCTTCCAAGGAAACTTCCATCGTGAAACACATATTTACATAAACCGAATTGTTTGAATAGTAATTAGTAATAATTTTATTTTATTATAAGTAGTTTTTAAAATTACGTTCTTTTAAACGACGGTTTTGAAGAATCATTTAAAAATTAAAATTTACGTTATTTAAAAAATATTAAATAACAGATTTACAGATGTGTGAACGTGGAGGTATTTCATTACTTTTACATAACTTTATGCATATGTGAAATATTTTTTGGGAATATTTTAGAAGAATATGACAGATAAATGAAAAATCTTTTATTTCCCTCAAATGTATTCTTAATTGCTTAACATATTGGTTAAGCAATTACTAGTTTCATATTAATTTTCCGATCTACTAACATTTCCCACAACAAATCAAATAGTAGGGTATTTAATTAACTTATAAATTATAGAGTTCCCATTTCCAAATGAGAGGGATGTTCATTCCACTCAGTGGCATTACTGCAGCGTTGTTGAACGTGTCACAAATATCACTCAAAACAATATTATTTAGAAATACTGGTGCTGAAAATTAAAAACCGAGATAATTCGCTTATTAATATTAAAACTAATGACATTAGTTTTTAAAACGCATATTTGGATTTATAAAATGAAATAATGCATGTTAATAGAGAAAAGAATACAGGCAGTCTAAAAGTGCTTTCATAGGTTTATTTAATAAAACCTGATTATATTCTAATCTGTCAAATTGGCAGAACGTTCAGTTGCAGAGGATTAAGCCGATAAAGTAAACATTATTATTCAAACTATTCAAGTAAAGCATTTTTTGCGGAATAGGTTTTTACTACAGTATAAATTACATAATTTTTTTGGTAATTCTCTTAACGTTTACAGATTTAACAACTTGCGTTTTCAGAAAATTTATATTTCTGAATGATTATTAAAATGTATTTTAATATAAAAAAATGGTTGCCTGTAAAGTCGGTTTTACGGGCGAAGATTTTACGTGACAACGTAGTGCTGCGCGCGCGGCAGACCGATCATAGTTGAGTGGGAGAGAGACGCAAGGCATTCGGCGGGCCTCTCTCTCGTTCGGTGACTCATCGTAACGTTACCGAGCGTTACACTTTTTCATAAGTGACTCCCAGCCGCAACCTAATTTAAGACGTTGTCACGTCAAAACAATTTAGTAATGTGAAGTTCCCTATGCTTGATTAACGTTTTGTTACGTTTCACTGAACTAGAACTAGAAAAGTTAATGCCCATCAGTAAGTACCTGAGAGAAAAGAGAGAGTTTATAACACGTTATGTGGTATTTGGATTCTGAAGCAGGTTGTTATTATAAAATATATTTATTTTATCGTGATATTAGACATTCGCCTTATACAACATTCTGTGTGCTCTGACGTCAGTCTCCCTCCGAGCTCTGGTCCCACTACGACGATACATTTTTTCTTCCTGGGAACACTGTCGCTAAATGTATCAGACGGTTGTTACATCACGTGCCCTTCTTACACTATATAACGCCTTGTTCGTTCTCCAGACTCAGTAACAGACAAAACACTCACTACGCGCTGCCGTGACGACGTCTGGAGTGACGGAGTCACGTGCTGGTTTTCTGCCTATATCACGTACGTGATCCTTGTAATTGGCCAGACATGATGATCGAGTGTATAAGAGGACTATGTATAACAGCTATGCATGTTTCATATTACTGCATTCCGGTCTGCATGGTGCGGTATTTTCCCCGCCAGACAACTTGGCCTTTATAATATCGTATTTACATATGATAACTATTATAGTAACAGATTAACAAAATTTAAAATGATGCTACCAATAAATTTATTAAAGCTGAAACTTTTCCTATTGCGCCTCTGATAAGTAAAATACGTCTAACATTTGTCTGAAAGGAAATTTTACTGAAAGTGTTATTATTCTAGGTATTTTCCAATATGGTGTTACATTTAATAACAATGTATATTGTCTTAGTGTACTGTAAAAGTATGAGGCACGGATGGAAAACATCCACGGTTGCACATATCAGCTGTTTTACCGATAATCTTTCAAAATTTCGTACTTAATAAAATTAAAATTTAGAGAAAAATATATTTTCCGTAAGTTTTTAGGCTTTAAGTAATCTTCATTTACATTGTAATCACATCAGTTGTTCTGACAGTTAACAGCAAGCGAAAAGAGTCCACTATATATGTGAAGGTCAATCAACTGATGTGATATATATANTCTTCATTTACATTGTAATCACATCAGTTGTTCTGACAGTTAACAGCAAGCGAAAAGAGTCCACTATATCTGTGAAGGTCAATCAACTGATGTGGTATATATAGCATAAACAGTTTCTCTTAGACCACAAGGTTGTTCATACAACTTCATAAGTGCGTCATGCGCGATCTGAAATCTGCTAACGTCAAAGGTCGTTATGATTACTGTATAATGGAAGCGCAGTAATGACGCGATGCCTGACATTACGACCTCCAGTCATACGATGTTAGTTTGCTGCAATGAAATATTCAGAGTAGTAACACACGGATATCCTTTATTATTGAAGAGTTTTTACACCGATATTTTGCCGCCATATCGTAGTCAGCTATGCAACTAGAGCTGCTGTGTACGACTTTCGTAAATAAAATCAACAGATAACATAAATAAGGAATGATAGAAAAATAAATGTTATAAGTCCGTGCGTGATATTATGAAATAGAATATATACACACACATATAGCTATCTTGATATATTTTGAGGATTTTATTATTATGTTACCCTGCGTTTTTGATGTAAAGTATTTTCACGTATAAATCACTAAGAGAAAAATAAATTTGCAATTTATTTTAAAATAAAAAGTTATAAAATTAAAACACGCGATTTTTCAAGTCTTCCATATGCTTGCAATTGAAAAACAATCTTCTTTGAAACAACCTGTTTGTAAACAAATTTCAAACGTTCCATTGTAACCGGTTCAGTCCACAGTCTAACAATCTTCAGGATATTTCCAAATTTCACAGAAGCATATATAATTAAGACCACCTATAATGTTCACGCGTTCCACACTATTTATGATATCACAGTGTTTGTGCAATCCACAATATTCGAACAGTCAATTTTGTTCGGACAGTCTGTAGTATTCAGCATCTTGCTTTGTCTGGACAGTCTAGGTTCTTCTTGTGCTTTGTAAAAATTCAACAATGCACAAGCATATGAAAAAGTCCCTTTGCTTCGAGACATGTGACACAACTCACACTACGCAAATACAATTTTTTGCACATCGTCTAGCATCATTTCACTTTGCAGTGATTAACAACTTGTTTCTCAATAATACGTTTATGATTTGTGTGGTGGAATACAAAAACACACTCAGTGGAAGGAAAAGCGAAGTACGTAGAAGGAATGGTGTAAATTGTACTTGAATTCTACGCATGCATACACTCGTTGAATGCATAAATACATTTAAAGAGCTGCAATCATCTGTAATATTTATGATATAGATATAAATATACCGCTTATGTCTGAAAATGGGAAAGTTAAAAGGTTTTAACGAAAAATGTCAGAAACTGCTTGTTAATAAAGGAAGCGAATTTTGACAGTGTTTTAAAATTATGATAAGCAAACCCTGAAACTATAACTGCAAATACCATCCGCCATTAGAAACAATATACGCAGCTGTTACAATAATAACATTTCTCTAAATGTATTTTACTGAGTATTTAGTGAGTTTTCAATACATATTATTCATCACTATAATTTGTTGTAACTTAGACTTTCTCTGTTTCCGAGAAAAAATCCTCGACGCCTTTCCTCGCAGGCATTTTGTATGAAATGTGTGTTTGTGAGATTTACTTAATTTTTTCGACTGCACTGAGCATTAAGTATTGTGCGTGATGAACATGTGTACCGCAGCATAGGAAGAAACATTTATTGATTTAGTATTGCCATTTCATCAAAAAGGAAAACACTGAAGTGCCAAAAAACTGGTATAGGCGTGCTAATGAAAATAACAGAGGTATGGAACCAATCAGAGTAACGCGATGCGGTCGGCAGCTAGATCGGTTACTGCTGCTACAATGGCAGGTTATCAAGATTTAAGTGAGTTTGAACGTGGTGTTATAGTCGGCGCACGAGAGATGGGACTAAGCATCTCCGAGGAAGCGATAACATTTGGATGTTCGCGTACGACTATTTCAGGAGTGTACCGTGAATATCGGGAATGCGGTAAAACATCACATCTACGACATCGCTGCGGCCGGAAAAAGATCTTGAAAGAACAGGACTAACGACGACTGACGAGAATCATTAAACGTGACAGACGTGCAACCCTTTCTCAAATTGGCGCAGATTGGATTTGTGAACTGCCCTGCACGATTCATAGTGTGAATTGCCTTCTGCATACCTTCAGACATTATTCAAGTCCATGCCACGTCGTCTTGCGGCACTTCTGCGTGCTAAGTGGTGAGGGTCCTACACGATATTAGGCCAGAGTACCAGTTTTTTTTGCTCTTCAGTGTATTATAACACTGATGTTTATCTAGGTTTACAAGTAGATTTTTGTGCCATTATACGGTGTTTATACCTGTTGTAGGCTAGGGCCTCTATATATAGTTTGATCATCATTAGGATATCTGCAAAAACAAAGGCGATAACTTTAAATAATATACATATTTTATGACATGGTATATCGAGTGATTCTTAACTAAAACGTCATTGCGTCACTCAGAGCAACGATTGACAAACTTACGAATTATTTTACGTCTTTCAGCTTGACTTGGGTAACGATTTATATTATCTGTTAACGATATTTACTAAAACAAAACGCAGAATATTCCATTTAATCTTACTGTGAACAGTGGTATGCTCGAGGTTGAGCAATGTTCCGTCAATATTTGACGTTAGATCATGCCCTTACGTAATATTATATTTTATGGTACTTGACAAATCAAATTTCACTGCACTGAACATAATTCTTAACTTACAATCTCAATTTCGTTTCAAATTATAGTTTTCTTTTCAGTTTGGAGGGAAGCAGACCTTTAGACGCGTTAATTTTAAAACGAAGTTGTTAGATGTTAAAATTGTTGATTTCATTTTATTTGCTCTAATTATTTAATAGTATTAAGGTGATTAGAATTTAAAATGTGATATAAGTAGTTAATATAAATATTTAGGAATTAAATTTCTTATTTTATCAGTTAATTTTTATTTAACTTAAGTGATGTACTTGCAAATGTTTTGGTCAAAAGTGGTTTCAGTGGACGGATGACGGTAAATTTGCCGCAAACCCAATTCACTAACGTTTACAAAAGAACGGTTCCATTGTATGACTTTACCGCAAACTGGTTTGAGGTTAAGCTCTTTAATATTTATTAAATAATATATTCAGTCTTTAAATGAAACTTTCTTGTGTAGATACTATGATATAATATATATTTTCGGAGTGATTAGAATACATATCATTTAGACCACCATTAAACTCATAGTGGTTATAAACTTTCTCTAAGGACAAAAATTGTTGAAGTTCTGCTGAACAAACGAAACTAATATTTGTTTGTTATCGGCGTAATGAAGGCACATGCGACAACCTCAAGCTCAAACTTGCATAAACACAAATGAAGGAAGGACAATTATCGTCTAATCAGTTCATCGACACCCAGAAGGAAAGTCCACTCCTATAGTTTCTGTTTGCAACTAAATCCAATAACGTAGAAGAAATTGCGGTATAGTTTTGTAGCATTAAGTTCATAGAACCACGCAGTAAATAGGAAGTAAGTAAATTTCATTCAAGCCTTTATATTCAGACCGATTGTCAGTATTGCTGACAACTGAGCCATTTCAGTACTGACAGTCTAGATGCGTTCTTTCTTCCCTTGTCCGGGTAGATAGAAAATTCGGACGTCAAACAGGAGACGCTGGTTCGATTCTTTTCTGGTAAACTAATTTTGCAAAACAAGGAACAAACTGTTTATAGTAAGCAGGTTCGTATGTCTGTTAGCAAGTCGTTATTTCTGGATCTCGCATGAAGGCATCCGACATGTAAGCAACAGTCTTATATTTGGTAGTTCGCTATATATTGTTATTAAGTGCCTTTTTTTTTTAATTTAATGTTTTTACAAGAACAACTTTACTTGTTAATATCCTTCCGAAGCAATGCACTTTCATTGGAGACACACAAATTGTACGACTTATATACTTTAGCAGCTGGTAGAACACACAGCTCTCTTTCCCTCTCTTTCTATATATATGCACATACATATATACATATATACACTTTCAAACCGTAATCGTTTTAGTACTGCCTGCTTCTACATTACAAGGCCTTCGCGCGGATTTTTTTTTATAGCTTGGACCTAGAATTCTTCCTTTGCAGAACCGGAACAACCACACAAGACGTGTCTAAAATATCTGTGATTCAGTCATATTACTACAACAAAATAATAAGTGCTAGGCGTTTGTCCCCCCCTCCCCCTTCCCAATTTCTAGCTTAATTCACCAATCCAACCACCTATTAGCTCGCGATATCTACAAGCCTCGATGAATTAATGAGATCAAAGACAACATATTAACATATTAGTTTTTCTACAAGTATCTCACTTACCTCGCGAGGAAAATGCGATTCTAAAACAACAGTAACACACTAGCGATAGAGTCAAAATTCTAACGTAAGATGACAGCGTGCTGCGATGCTAGCTATTATACAAGTAAGTGGGCAAGCTGGACTTTGTGCAGGCGAGAACGAGATAGAATTCTTGTGTGCGATTTTTCTTTCATGATCACTGGCCACCCGTGCTCCATCATTCAGTGTCGTGAATCGCGAATTTCAATTGTATATTGCAGCTTTTAGTACATTTTCACAATTATGATGAGGCAAATCTATATAAATCACTCGTTTGTACTTAACAAACGAAATTGGACAAATGTGCAATAATCGTGTTTAGAATATGAACTGTAAAAAACAGCTGCTGACACAATTAACAAAAATTCCTCTCTCTCACGACAATATCGGAGGCAAAAACTTAACAGACGTGCAAAATAATGAATTATTATACTCTGTAGTGTAAAGTTTCTGATATTCATAAAAAATTTTTTTAATAATTGTTGTTTAGGTTCTTTGGTCCTAACGTGTGAACGTAATCTAATGCAAACACAACATTTTTATTACCATGAAAACAATACCAAAATTTTATGTGTTACTTAGGTACAGATATCGTCCCTTCTATGCGGTTAATACGACTACAGTTATTTATTCAAGATGACGGGTTGAGTAAAAAGGATCATAAAAAAGGATGTAATACACATTATTGTTAAAAATTACATATTTTACAATAAACAACATATTTAATAGTTATACAAAGTGTCTCTTTTTTACATATGTTACCGCGTCGAAAGGTGTTTAATTATGAGAAGTGAGGTAAACGTCTATGTACCACTTATGATCTCTATGATTATTATGGTAGTTTACACAACCCCCGAAAATATGACAAAACAACTTTCAAACGTAAATATCAAAAATTACAAATGTTGAAAAAAATTGAACACGAAGTGTGTATTACCGGTGTAAGATAAGCAGACTTCTGAAACTGTGAGTACAAATATCATTCCCCTTCAGTTACAAAATCGTCACACCAGGAAATGGTTGTGCTCTGCCATATTTATGAAAATCGTAACATCAGAGTCACACATATCCAACTTTGTTTTTTGTGATAGTTTTTTCGAGATTATTATGATTAGATTTTTATAATTTATGATTTTTTTTTCAATTTTGTGTTCATTGGGGTCAATGTCAAGATCGACAACTAAGGTGGTGGTTGGATTCATCACTGTAACTATTTCCGCGATTTGTATTTAATTTTAGATTTTTTTGCAGTAAAAAAAAAGTATGATTAGTTGGCGGTCAGAGAGGGGAGCAGGTGATGGATGATAAGGTTGTTGGTGTCGAGTGGGTGAGGGTGGGGCAATATTATATCGTCTTCGATTCCTAGAATTTTTTTCGATTTTTATAAATGTATGTTTTATTTTATTTCGAGCTATGCCTTTAAGGTCATTGGGGTCACTTTCAAGGTCACTGGCATCAAACATAGAGGTAAAAGTCGTCGTTGTAATTTTTTGTAGGTTTTTAAATTATTTATTTTTGTATTATTTAAACATGGGTAGATAGATGACTGACAGTTGGTATGGTTTATAGCGGGAAGGGGAGTTTAAGGTAAACCATCCTCGAATTGTATTGTATGTTTGATTTTGCTATGGGAGTGGTTGGGGAGGGGCTTAGGTGAGTGTGGGTAGGGGTGCGGTGAAGGGGGTTATGTCGTGCAAGTGAAAACCTATCCCCCCCCCCTCACAAGTCCTTGAGGTGGATCGAGAAGAGCCTTTGGGATTTTCTTTTTTAAAAATGGGGTTCAGTGCTTTTCGGTGAATAATGGGAAATTACGAGGAAAAATGGAAATGCAAAAGGGAAAAAGGTTTTTAGGGGAAAAATATTTGATTTTAAGATAAAATTGAAAACTTTAAGGGAAAGGGGTAATTCCAGCACAGCGACAGTCGGCTGCGGCTCCGGTGTCCTATGCCCTTGCTCTCGAACTGGCATAATCATACTACTGCTGTAGATTGAAAGAGAATCAATAATGCAATATTTTACAAGAAGTATTTTACACTTCATTGCAAATGAAAATAAAAGGACAAGACAAATTTATTATCTATTAATAACATAAACATTACACATATCCTAACTGTATGATAAGCTACGAACAAATTTTAGCCGTCCCCAACAGACATATACACATTTCACACGCACATAGCTTTATAGAAATACCTGTGATTCTTTCTTGTATACATCACTATGTTTCTCCTCTTCTACTCCTTGTACTTGGGAGAAAGGANTAGAAATACCTGTGATTCTTTCTTGTATACATCACTATGTTTCTCCTCTTCTACTCCTTGTACTTGGGAGAAAGGAAGATATAGAGGTAGATAGAGAAAGTTCGTGGTGACAGAAATGGATGTACAGCCTAGCCCGAAGTTTTCAGGTTCGAAACTAACTTAATATTAAATGCATTACAGCATGAAATAACTATTAATCTATATAAATAGGTTTTTATGTATCCACTGCCCTTTATTTTATTCTAGTTTCTCTTTGGTTATCTTAAGCACTTCTATTTTCAGTTTCTCTTTTTCTTCCTTAATTTAAAAAGAAACTAAAGAAGACAAAGTAGTGACGACACTTCCTAGCACTAATCTTTGCAGTTCGTTATTTAAGAAACCCAATATTGGGATTCAGCTGGTTCCTGTTATCGTACCAAGTGGCACCTAGGTTGCCTGCCTGCTAGCATTGCGTTGGTAGTTTACACAGCAGACAGTACTTCACAAAGTTTGAGATGTATGGAGTAATGAGGAACTGACGGACATACATCTTACGTGTGATGGAATGATGCTGAATGCATCAGCTACGCGCTGTCAATTCACTGAAATGTAAGGTTGAGCCGTAAATGGTCTACGTGTACGTAAATGAAGTTTTCATCGGCGTTTTCGTGAAACAGCAACTGTACATGCAAGTAACCACTATGTTAGTGAATCACGGTTAGACATCGAGCACGATGTACATTTATGCAAACCCACATGCCGGAGATCGAGTAATCGCTAATGTACTTAACGCATCACAGCCTACAGTATGTCGCATTTTATGANCCACATGCCGGAGATCGAGTAATCGCTAATGTACTTAACGCATCACAGCCTACAGTATGTCGCATTTTATGACGAGACATCACACGCATATCATTACCAGTCAGTGCAGACCCTTATTCCTCCTGACCAGCCTGGCTGTATGCAGTATTGCGAGTGGTTCCAAGGCCAAATTAGGCGCGCCCCATGTTTCTACGGCACTTTATTATTCACCAACAAAGTATACTTCACGAGGCAAGGTGTCTTCAAATTTCAAAACGAGCATTTGTAGGCACACATCAACCCACATCCAGTACGGGAATCCCACTTCCAACGTCTGTTTTCTCATAATGTTTGGGCTGGGATTATCAATGTTGAGTTCACTGGCCCACACAGCCTTACCTTGTACATATATAGAGTGTCCTATCAGCACCTCTTGGTTGACGACCTGCCACAACTACTTGAATTTGTACCACTGAATCTACGAAACGACACGTGGTACATGCAAGATGTTGCACCGGCACACTTTAGTCGCACAGCAAGNTTGTACCACTGAATCTACGAAACGACACGTGGTACATGCAAGATGTTGCACCGGCACACTTTAGTCGCACAGCAAGTCAGTAGATGTATGCGCGGTACTCAGTGCAATGGATTGACACATGTGAGCCATTGGTTTGGCCGCCCAGATCACCAGAACGAATGGGTCAGCTGAAATCGAACACCTCAGTGAACTTCCCACATGTGTAATCTACTGAAGTGGTCAATGTGGAGGATCCCTGGCAATGTATACAAAATACACACCCATACTATTTAGGCTAAATCTGGTATGTTTGAACATGTGCGCCAATCACGTGAGCATCGCATTCGTGCATGTATGGAAATGGGTGGTTCACGTTTTAAGCAAATGCTGTAACCATGTTAACTTTCCGCATTCCATTTTTTCGTGAAACCGAGCTTTTACCACAGGCAAAAAAAAGGACCACCCCAAATTACCACCATTTACTAAGGGGTATTTTAGCAGAATTAGAACAATAACATGAACCAGGTTGTCAGTTGGTATGTCTGGCCCCATAGCAGCTTTTAATGGTTGCCTACTTCCCACGTAACTACAAATCTGACGTCCAGCTCAACAAGGGATTTCTGATTTAACTGTTGGATTAGCAGATACTAACAAGACGAATATTTCTTATTTATGTTTGCATGCTGATTACTAACATGACATGTCAAATGGTTTAAAGTGCAGGATTTACAAATTCTAAGCATTTGAAGGTTTCCTATTCCTATTTAATGTATGACGGGGTATACTCTCCGTAACGCCGTTTTGCGGTGTGACCTCTCTTCTATAAATTTGCCTGTTTGCCTTAACAGCAACGAAATAGCGTTCACCAAAGGTTAAATATCAATGTAAACACATTTCAAGTCACAATGTTCCAGAGAATCTACCACCTCAGAACTATCTTTAGGCCCTATGTCGTATATTTGTTTCCTTATTTATTTGTTCTAAGGATTCCGCTCACGCCAGGTTAGTATACATTAACGACTTAGTCTGTAAAGATGTGACCGATATTAAAGAAGCATTTCTTACCAACCTTTAAGCCAAAGGGAGAGTTGGAGGAAAAGTGTAAGGATGGGACTAGTGTGCAATGTAAATTTTGTGGGCAGTCATCTATTTATCTATGTTTGTGATTTCTTTCGTAAGTGTCACATACACACGACTCCTCAAGTATTATGAATATTAATACAAGTTGCATTCATAAAACAATGTAGTAAATTGTTAGCTTAATATACTTTTTGATTATTACGTAATTTAATTAAGTTTATTAATGTCTTTTTATGTGTATTCTTACATGAGTCTGACATTGGTAAAATTTTGTCTGAAGGTCATGTTGTTTTACTTTAAGTCACACACAAAAACATGATGTGTTTTACATACGACCAGATACCTGTCTAGATGCCGAGGACTGCCGAACAAGCCCGAGACGACCCGAAGTATGTGGCACCTCGGGTCCTTCACAGCCACATTCAAAATACACAGGCACAGAAGTCTTATTCTTCTACTACTGTTATGGTATTAAGTTTTAGTGAGAAACCTACTGGAGTAAACAAATGTGTGCAGTGAACAACATTTTATATTTTTATATTTATGTTCTCTTATGATGAATAACAGCACAGCTTGGAGGGAGAAGCTTCCTCTCTGCTCTCACCTAGAATATATGCGGTGTTATAATTGACATTTTTTTTTCTAATGTAATATTTACAACAAATTTATATTACTATTAGTATTTTTTAATTTTGGAACGTTTTATACTTATTTTAATTTGTAGACCAAAAAATTAATGATGCAAAGGAGTAAAGCACTAGTATATATTAATTTCTGAGTATAAAATAAAATTGTAAATGATTTGTTTTATTAATGTACCATATACATATTACACCGTCCTTCTTGTTTCTTATATATTAGAACAATAAGGCGAGTTTTAGTTATTTGTCCAAAGAATTAAAAATTAAGTTAAACATTATTTTTCGAGGAAGCTATGAATTTATTAAGGTCTGTTTACTTTTATAAAATAATGTCGTTGCAGTTACAAATAATTTAGGAGTGGGTTTCGAAAAAACATAATGTTAGGAAGGGAAAAAAAAAATAAAAAATATAAGAATTTTGAGGAAATTCTAGTTGTTTCAATATATCCGAAGACATTTATCAATACCAATGAATTAAACAAATGTTGGTTTGCAGACCCCATAGAGAGGGTGTAAACAAAATAAAAAGCATGTCAAAAATTTTTTAGCATTTATAAAACTGTTCATTTCATGGAAATTCTTATGAATTTCTGAACTTTTCAAGTTCACGTTTAAATATTAGGATTGAATTTGAATATCGAATACATGGAAGCCAGGATTCAAAATGGTTTCTTGATGATTTAATATACTTCATGCTTCCGTAATAATGATAAAGGCATTCAGGAATAATGAGAAATGCAGAATAATAATATGCAGATAAGGATCTCGGTTAAAAAATCTTAAGATTAAACTTTTAATCATAATTGTAATTACTAATTAAGTTTAAGGAAAAAGCAAGGATCAACAATTAGAAATTTAGTAATTCTGTTATTTTCAAGCTCCACAAGCTGCAATCAAAGCAACTATTCAAGTTTTTTGGCAATGAGACAGGCATGGCAACATCGCGTATGTTCTATCAAATATGGTCGAATAGTACTGGAGTGGTTCAAATGACGTGTCCTGCAGACAGTTAACTATAATTTTACGTAATCCCCTTTGAAAAAAACATTCGTGTCAGATCCGACAAATTTTCTAATAAATAAACTGGACCTCCTCTTTCGATTAATATTCCAAGGGAAGTCTGGATAAGCGAATGACGGTAATTATTTGAAAAATGAGCTGGAACAACATTTTGTTGAACCCACATGCGCTGACGAACTTACATCAGGAGTTTGTATCTTAAATCTGAAACACATTCTACATCATTGTAGTAAAATTAAGTGTAAGATAATGTGGTCCTATTGAGTCAACATGAACTATGTCACATGCTTGTATCGACGGGAAACTGACTTTGTAAACTAATTTATATGTTTCCGTAGTCGCCGAGACGAGTGCGCGGACATTAGAGGACTGCAGCGGAAGACATCAGTAGTGGTGCGAGGTGTCGGCGAGCGTCGAATATTATCAGCGGTGGCCGGCTACAGGAGATCACTGGAACCTCATGGCACCAGGGTAAGTCAGCCACAGCGGCGGAAGGCAACAGGGAGCCTCTGCAGCTTCACGTCTGGCTGTGGCGAGGGTTGACTTAGCATCCTCACAGTTAGTGACGAATTTACATCTACACATAGTCATCAACATCGATGAGCTGAGGTTTTCCAAAATGGCTTTCCAGTGCCATAGGAGCAGTGAAAACTTCGAGAGGACGGTGAGACGAACAGTACACATTTGTGTAGTATTTGTAGTGTTGTGTTTAGTGTTGCATATCTAGTCACCTTGCATGTTAGTTTACGAGTTAAATGAGGACACAGCAGAAAAAAGAATAAAGATAAGACGTGGTACAGACGTTTGGGAAACCTTTGTAACCTGACACAATGAAACTAAAATGACCGAAACCGCAGACAGTAGGCCTTTCACTGAAGTGTATTTTATCTAGTTCTGCACTAAGTGGTCAATTCATGTGGTTTATGAAACAAATCACTTAAGTCTTAAAACACTCACGGAACAGATGTAGGCACGATTAGGGCAGACATTCGCGAATTTGACTATGGAGTACATTACCAGGGCATAAGACAAGAAGTACACATTAGAAGGTCAAGAGGTGAGTCTAATGACAAAGCCGAGGACCTTTATAGCAGAGCGTAGTGGAATACGGTGTCCTGGNGAGGTGAGTCTAATGACAAAGCCGAGGACCTTTATAGCAGAGCGTAGTGGAATACGGTGTCCTGGCGATCTGACTTGCTACGGCGGTTACTGACAGTGCAGCACAGTAACCCGTGAGCCCAAAGTGACTGAGGGGAGAGATCAGGCTGCTCCCGGGGGAACATCATAGACGATGAAGCGGCGATGCATTATGAACGAGGCAGAGTGTTGGGTAGTATATTGTTGTTAATAAGCAAGAAACGAATTATTTATCTCATTGGTTATTATAATATAAACTTGTGTAATATTTGCTTTAAAAATTAATTACCTCTTTTCTACTCTGGAGTTAAAATCGTANTTATTATAATATAAACTTGTGTAATATTTGCTTTAAAAATTAATTACCTCTTTTCTACTCTGGAGTTAAAATCGTAACTAATAATGCATAAGTGATCAAAGTTATACTCAAATTATGTTTATTTCCTGCAGTATAATATTCCATGTTAAATTTCATTTGATTTTTAATTAATGTAATTTCATGTCATTTTATCAAATTCATAAAATGTTTTATTTCGCTGTAAAACACATCATGTTTTTGTGTGTGACTTAAAGTAAAACAACATGACCTTCNTTCATAAAATGTTTTATTTCGCTGTAAAACACATCATGTTTTTGTGTGTGACTTAAAGTAAAACAACATGACCTTCGGACAAAATTTTACCAATGTCAGACTCATGTAAGAATACACATAAAAAGACATTAATAAACTTAATTAAATTACGTNTTCATAAAATGTTTTATTTCGCTGTAAAACACATCATGTTTTTGTGTGTGACTTAAAGTAAAACAACATGACCTTCAGAAAAAATTTTACCAATGTCAGACTCATGTAAGAATACACATAAAAAGACATTAGTAAACTTAATTAAATTACGTAATAATCAAAAAGTATATTAAGCTAACAATTTACTACATTGTTTTATGAATGCAACTTGTATTAATATTCATAATACTTGAGGAGTCGTGTGTATGTGACACTTACGAAAGAAATCACAAACATAGATAAATAGATGACTGCCCACAAAATTTACATTGCACACTATCCACATTTCTTGAACGAAGTCCATTGGAAAATTGTGTCCACAAAACATGAAGCCTACCTTAACTTTATTTTGATGTCCTCCTTGTGGAATGTCGAGTTCCATATTATATTCTACACTATCAAGTAAATTATATTTCTTCAGCACCTGAACTTTCGTCACTTTTTTTTCTCATATTTAATTTTGTTTCTTTGTTGCCCCACATTCAATATCTCGCATTTCACTTTCTGCAGGAGCTACATCCCCTCTATTGCAATGCCTTCTTCCTTTGGCTGGCTAATCTGAAATGCATTTTTCTTTGACCTTTCTCGGGAATGTATTAGTGGTTTCTTGTTAGATAAAGACATTATCACAGCAGTTGTGGATGGTTTCCTACCTCTTGTGGAAATTCTCTTCCAAACTTGGATATGTGGGAGACGTCTTTTAGACCTTCAGAGATGGACGTTGTATCAGGTTATCCTAGCACTAATGACGATGTAGATATGCCGACAAAAACTCGGTATAAGTCATGGTTTGGAATGTCCAAATATGGAGTGTAAATATTTACAGAAAAATTATATTTTTCTTTCCTGTTTTTAACTTCTCATGAAGCTGTAATAAAATCCGAGTCTTGCGGAAAGTTCCAATCCATAAATACCTGCAATGTCAGCTTACGATAAATATACATACTCATTCTCAAACATCTCCATATCTTGTACATGAATTATGGCCAATGGCTATCTCGTAACCAAATTCTAACGGGTTCGCTGTAGTAACCTTTAAGAGACCTATGAACTTGCGGTCTAGGGGCTGCATTTGGTGGGACCAGTGTGGCAGCAAAGAAATTATTATGGCATTGGTATAAGTGGACTTCGTAAAACGATTGGAATTCTGCAACTATTTGACGCAGCGATGTGCTGGAGGTGACAATTTAATTTCATTGACTCTGTTTACGGATTGAAACAATTTTTTTTATGAGAAACGAAATCTTCCATGGCCGTTAAAGTATAACCTCTGCTGACAGAAACCCATGTACCACGCACACAGGAAGCCATGAAGTGAAATCCTTTGTGACATATCTGCTACTTACTATGATACAGCGGGATAATGACATCTCTGCAAATTCGGATATGTCCGGATGTGTGCGTCATAACATTAATCAGTGCTGCACTTTCCGTGTGGCCAGTGATAGACATCATGTTGAACAGAAATTAAGCATTATACTTTCTGACCAAGTGTGTACATTTGTAGNAAAACATGAAGCCTACCTTAACTTTATTTTGATGTCCTCCTTGTGGAATGTCGAGTTCCATATTATATTCTACACTATCAAGTAAATTATATTTCTTCAGCACCTGAACTTTCGTCACTTTTTTTTCTCATATTTAATTTTGTTTCTTTGTTGCCCCACATTCAATATCTCGCATTTCACTTTCTGCAGGAGCTACATCCCCTCTATTGCAATGCCTTCTTCCTTTGGCTGGCTAATCTGAAATGCATTTTTCTTTGACCTTTCTCGGGAATGTATTAGTGGTTNGCAATGCCTTCTTCCTTTGGCTGGCTAATCTGAAATGCATTTTTCTTTGACCTTTCTCGGGAATGTATTAGTGGTTCCTTGTTAGATAAAGACATTATCACAGCAGTTGTGGATGGTTTCCTACCTCTTGTGGAAATTCTCTTCCAAACTTGGATATGTGGGAGACGTCTTTTAGACCTTCAGAGATGGACGTTGTATTAGGTTATTCTAGCACTAATGACGATGTAGATATGCCGACAAAAACTCGGTATAAGTCATGGTTTGGAATGTCCAACTATGGAGTGTAAATATTTACAGAAAAATCATATTTTTCTTTCCTGTATTTAACTTCTCGTGAAGCTGTAATGAAATCCGAGTCTTGCGGAAAGTTCCAATCCATAAATACATGCAATGTCAGCTTACGATAAATATACATACTCATTCTCAAACATCTCCATATCTTGTACATGAATTATGGCCAATGGCTATCTCGTAACCAAATTCTAACGGGTTCGCTGTAGTAACCTTTAAGAGACCTATGAACTTGCGGTCTAGGGGCTGCATTTGGTGGGACCAGTGTGGCAGCAAANCGCTGTAGTAACCTTTAAGAGACCTATGAACTTGCGGTCTAGGGGCTGCATTTGGTGGGACCAGTGTGGCAGCAAATAAATTATTATGGCATTGGTATAAGTGGACTTCGTAAAACGATTGGAATTCTGCAACTGTTTGACGCAGCGATATGATGGAGGTGACAATTTCATTTCATTGACTCTGTTTACGGATTGAAACAATTTTTTTTATGAGAAACGAACTCTTCCATGGCCGTTAAAGTATAACCTCTGCTGACAGAAACCCATGTACCACGCACACAGGAAGCCATGAAGTGAAATCCTTTGTGACATATCTGCTACTTACTATGATACAGCGGGATAATGACATCTCTGCAAATTCGGATATGTCCGGATGTGTGCGTCATAACATTAAGCAGTGCTGCACTTTCCGTGTGGCCAGTGGTAGACATCATGTTGAACTGAAACTAAGCATTATACTTTCTGACCAATTGTAGTAAAATATACGAAACCTGTTCAAAAACTTCGTGAACTGAGATAGTTGTTCGGAGTCCGAGACCTTAGGAGGCTTGGCGTGGGTATCCTTCTCGAAGTAGCGACCTTCACACAATATACCCTGCTCTTCTCAAATACATACTGCAGGAGTAGAGGGATCGTGGGGACTTTGGCACATCGGGACTTGGGAATGGAGCATTGGAGCTGTTCGTGCTATCACTCCAGTTTGCCGGCGGCCAACTTGGATCCATGTGACCTTGACCCTAACCTTTAACCCCAAAAATTCACAAAATTTCCAAAAAAAAATTGAACAAATTATATTAAGAATATTAAAAAATTATTCAAAAAATATTTAAAATTATCAAGAAATGTATTTACAAAATTTAAAAAATACTTTAATTTCCAGATGTTCCCCAGACCCCTCTTCCCCCATACTATTTTACCTTCTTGGTAGGTGAAGTCCACCATCTTGGTAGACGTCAAAGCCACCGTCCGCAATTTTTGTTTTTTCTTTCTGAAATCATGGAATGTACAGTCCGCCATTTTGGTTAAGCGTCAAAGTCACTGTCTGCCATCTTGGTCGGTGCAGTCCACCATCTTGGTAGGCCTTACAGCTAACGTCCGCCATATAGTTTTTTTCGTTTGTCATTTGTTTATACATTACTGAAGCTTGTATCTCACCTTTGTTAGAACGGTATCTTGGTTTCTCCGTTTGTCATTTGTTTTACATTGCTGCTCAGCACAGCGCACAGCAGACATCCTGACCCACTCCACTCCTCCCTTCCAATATAATTAATTGAAAATTGTCCCACCCTGACTCTCACTGTCTAGTTGCCAAATCCCTTCCAATGTATTTAACTGCTCCACCAAAGATTATCATTGGCTAATTACTTGGGTGTTTTCGGAAAACTTCGTTCCAACCAATAAGTTACCTAATTTAATCGCAAGGGCGGACTACTTCCCCCCTGAAAAACTCTTCATAAGACGCATCTTAAGCTCCCTCAGCAAATCAGTAATTTTTCTCGCTCTTAGAAATGTACGCGTGTTGTCCGAGTGGCCATAAAATACTTTCGGCTATTTTATCATTTGGATGGGTGCGTTCGCTTACTGCCTCAGACAAACAGGACGAGTTACCGTATCTGCCGCGAAATTTCTCCTGGTCTACGCACCTTACAAAATTTCGACCGTATTCATGTATTTGCCGGCCTACCTGCAGCAGAACGAAGACATACGAGATTGTCTTCCGTGCAAGGAGTGTTTCGAGGGCGGCACCACCACAGTTCCCTACACTCCGCACCTCAGGGGTTGGTGCAAGGCCCGCCGAGCAGCCCTCGCGACGTCTGCGTCCATGGAATTCGACTTCCCCGTTGAAGACGCCATCCCTGTAGAAGACGACGTCCACGTGCAAGTTATCTACTCTCAAGTTGTACGCATGGAAGATGCTCCCGTTCAAAAAATGTAATGGGAAGCACTACCCGACGTGGAAACCAACCCAGATCACAGTTGACCAGTGTGTATGGAACATAATAAACTTTAAAATTACTTTGTAAAAAATGTTTAAAACCCGGCGTGTGCATTGCATACTAAATGTTTTTTAAATAAAAAACATCTAGTTGAAAAAAAGGTTTAGCAGCATCCAAGGTTTTTGCTAATTGATTCGCACACAATCAAGCAGATTGCCATCTCGTACAGTGACGAAGACGAGAAAAAATAAGTTTTCACTATCTTACAGCTGTATCCATGGCAACACCACGCAACAAGCATACCGCCTACCGACTTACGAAACGCAAGGACTAAGGTGTGACTTGGGGAATATTCCATACGACAAAATTCCGGCAATGATGGACTCTGCCATAATTCCCTATTACCCTGTGTAAGTGTTTGGAAGACGCCAAGAGTCGGCGATTCGCAATGCGTGCCCCATCGGAACGAACTCTGTGGACCTTCACAAGCATTGCGGCTGCCCGCCGTTTAGACAGCTCTTCGAGACGTAAGCCACAAAAGTTCAGGAGGGAAAAAATCACAGATATTACTGTGCCCCGTGCATCACTGAAGCCCTAAGTTGGTGGAGTTATGATAACCCGTGGTACATTTTAAAAAGGACTACAAGGAACGGTTTGTAAATAAAAATATATATATATAAAGTCTGTAATGCTCTTCAACGCTCAGAGAAGGAACACGTGTAAAAAAAGGATTCCTTTTTAATGCAGAGTAATAATAATAATAATATTGTAATTTGTTTCCAAAAATAAACGTGTTTAAATCAACATATATTTTTTTTAAATTTTATCTCGAGTAATGTCCTGCTCATGCAAGTTAAAAACATTTTGTATATCGGTTTTGTTATAAATTAAAAAAATAGAATATTCGTGATATCAGTTTTGTTATAATTTAAAGAAAATAAAATATTTAGTACATAATTTTTGTTATAATTTAGGGAACATTTTTTTTATGAGTCTCTATTTATTACAAGGATATCGTATATATATATATTTATATATATAACGTATACAAACGTAATTATTAAAATAATAAATTAAGGATTTGGAAAAACTTATGAGTCGTGTACGGATAAGTTATGCTCGTTTCTATGAAGGAATCATGACACGAAAAACCCAGAAACAAAGTTAAAAACCACTTCACTACCCCTCACGGTATGAGATACGGAAGGTGAAGAGACCCATGCTATCCCCCTAACCTACGCATAGACGCTCATTATTAAACCATTTCTTACCAATTATAAAATCAGTACACTAAGAAATTTAAGCAGTGGGGAAAAAATACCCATATGGTAACTCCATATGCGGCCATTTTTCTAGCACCCATTGTCAGCATATAAAACTCTTCATACGCTTTAATAATGCACATATAGTAAGTTTTGCAGGGAAAAAATTTTACACAGTGATAAGACGATAGCGTAAAAGTTCAAAAACCACAAGTACAAAATCATAAAAAACAGTTAACTTTCGGCAAACAAATTTCTGTATTTTCATACATTCGTGTGCGTTCGCTCCATTAACAGATATATCTCAACCACGGTAAAACACCCCACCTTCTCTTCAGAGTCAACTCACACTGCTAAGAGACTTTAGCCTAATGAAAAGTAACATGCAAACATATATATGTATATGTGTGAGGCCTTTAATCCAGCATGTGTCAATAGTATTCACTCTTTATGAATTACGCGACCAAAGACATAACTTTATTCCCAAGATGCTAGTCCATCATGCAGATTTATACCACAATACGAATTCCAGCAAAGACACGGGCATACAGCTCTCATTCACCACCCTTCAACCTCGTCGAGACATATAAGGTAAGACTTCACAAGTGCGAAAAAACTTGAGCATATTGTAGCAAATGCATTACAGAGACCATCATATTTTAGAGTTATGGTTATATCTTTAGAATGCAGAAAATAAATTGTATGTACAATTTTTTTTTTTTAATAGATTCTAGCACGATCTCCAACTTTTTTTGTATAAAACAACTAAATGAAAAATTTTTCATTTATTGCAGCGAAACCAAACATAATTTTCACGCTGTGAAACTGATAAATAAAAGAGGAAAAACATTGTCCCTTACTGGTTCATACGTCAAACACACACATACCATCGCCAATGCATATTTGATATGCCTAAAAACATATTATATGGTAAAAAGTATTTTTATATATGCATAATTTATTGTTATATAAATATATATGCATATTATAGGTAGTGTATACATATGATATGATAAGCTTATATAAAAAAATATCAAACGCATAATATATAGATATTAATATAAATATATGTTAGTGCATAAGCAATGGTTTCTGCGGGGTTTACATTTTCCCTGGGGCCTTTACTGTGCGAACATAGTATGATAGTTTTCTAAGAGTGCTCCCACGTTTATATATATATATATATAATACATCTGTTTTTTTTCTCCGTATTAAACGGGTAACAATCTTTTTATGGAAAAACGCTCCTCAATTCTAGATGATAGGTTAAGTGATTTTCGGCCGTCAAATTCCTAGAACCTCGATATCATCCATTGGAAAAATAGAGGGTTTAACAGCGTTCCCGACGGCTTATTCGAGAAAATGAAAATTTTTTCACACGTCGGTCACTTTTAGTCAGTGATTTGCGTTGATTAGCATTGGTATTAGGCGATTTTTTTAAATTCTATAATATCTTGGTGGGTAGCACACCCGCCCATACCAGTACATTTATTCAGAGGACACCTAGTGTTTTGAGTTGAGAGAGAGCTAAGCAGCTGAAATGGGTGAGCACGTTAAGATCGGCTAAGAAGTTCAAGTGTCCCGAGAAATCCTGCCGGACATCACCAAGTCCATCACAGGTGATAATGTTGGCAATGGCATCAATCACGTTTCCCACATGCGCGAAAATACAGGTGCGAACCTGACGGGAATCGAACCTAGCTCACCTTGATCTGAGGTGTGCACTCTGTTAGATGAGAGACTGCAGGTGAGAGGATGGTGTGATGTATTGAGCGTGTCCAGTCCTGTGTCAGTGCCATATAACCATTATAGAAGGGCGCCTGATATCTACCGCCACGTTTCTTGGTTCCCTGCTATAAGGATTACCGCAGTGTTCACAGAGCAGTTTGTAAATATGTATGCATCGGGAATAGGGCTTGCATTTATTGCTGTCGTCATTTTAATGAAATAAATAATAACTTTATATCTGGTAAACGACAGAGGTGCGATGTTGCGAACTCCAACTTTTGTAAGCATGGGCTCGTTTTAAGCCTAGAGCGCCAAAAATTATTAACAAATACGAGGATGCACCTTAACGTAATCGCCATGGTTTAAAACCAACTTGATGCATATTTACAATCATATATTCATGATTTTATCGTGATGTGTGTTATACCTACAGTAAGGTATTCATATTAAATATTTTCGTAATTATTCAAAGTGATGTGTTTCTATCGTGCTTGGTATCGACGGCACTAGTATTTCAACGCTTATTTCCGGAATCAATAATTATCATTGTTCATGGGAGGCTATTTTTACATGACATGCTCCCCCGTTAATACCCCTGCTAATCACAATCGAAGCGACACTGCNGGCTATTTTTACATGACATGCTCCCCCGTTAATACCCCTGCTAATCACAATCGAAGCGACACTGCTCGCTGTGTGCCGTGAGAATATTCCGTAAATAAAACAAGCCATAGTGTGTCATATCTGGTTGGTTTTTGGATTAAAAGAAGTCGCATTATGAGATTTCGTTCCGGCTCGAAGAGTTGCGAAAAAGAAAAGGGCTGTGTACACGATAATGAAGAAGTGTTGACGGCAAAAAGACATCGATCGACTGAAACGAGAAAAAAATGTCGTGAATATTTCAGAAATCGACAAGAACTCCGGAGACACATTTCCTGAACACCCCAATGAAGTTGTTGATAGACTCCAACATTTGAATGCCTTGCACAGTAAGGCGATATATTTAATCATCTGTGAACTTAAGGANAAGTTGTTGATAGACTCCAACATTTGAATGCCTTGCACAGTAAGGCGATATATTTAATCATCTGTGAACTTAAGGAAACCGGTCACATGGATGTAAACCATAGTGAACTATCCATCATCTGAAAACATCAGAGAAATGCAAAGATTCCATGCACGGAAAAAGTAGGATATTACATTTATGTGTTCTTAGTTGTGCATATTTAATTTGTTGAACATTACACTACTGCTTTTCTGAAGTCTTACTATTTCGGTGATGTATACATTCGAATGCAATGGTCTGTTTCAAAGAAAAATTNACTACTGCTTTTCTGAAGTCTTACTATTTCGGTGATGTATACATTCGAATGCAATGGTCTGTTTCAAAGAAAAATTGTACGATAAAGTGGAGTACGGGGAATAAGGTTCAATCTGAAATATTATGTCTTTAATCCCGACAAATTCAGCCGGCAGTTTTGTTTGACAAGTAAACGAACTGAGGAAGGAATGTTTTTGAGGAATTGAATGTTGAAATTTGCAATCGATCGTGTCGGGAATCGAACTTGTCTCGTCGTTTTGTGGGGAAGAGGCCGAGTGAAGAATGGGCTGGTGTGTAGGTGGATTTCCTTTGCGAAAATGTTTGTACAAAAGAAAGGATGCTGTACGCATGCTTGTGATGGGAAACGAGAGCTCTAGCCAATGCCGTCTCTCTCTTATGTGACACCGTGGAAGAAATAATCTTTGCAAAATGGGCGTGGGGAGTTATTTTCAATGGGGAGCCTGAACTAGTGTATCCAAATCATCATAATTTCGCAGATTGCAGTAAGCAGTCTGACCTGAGTATTTTCTCCTGCTGCCTGATACTTTTTATATTATGCATGAATAATAAACCTCATGTGCGTTCACATGAGTATTTTAATTTATTTATTTTGAATCTATTGCATATGTACTTGCATTATACGATATTTTGTATCTTCATGGCATCACGAGTGGCTGATAAGAGCACAAGTATGCTAGCAAGCATCATAACTCTTTCTGGGCATGATGGAGGTGCACAAAGTTTGTTACAAAATTTAACACCGATAATGGGTCATNAAGCATCATAACTCTTTCTGGGCATGATGGAGGTGCACAAAGTTTGTTACAAAATTTAACACCGATAATGGGTCATATTGCTCTCGCTTCTGAATTTTGGAAATTTGTTCGTTGGTATGTGTATGTGATACACTGCCATGCCAGGGCTGATACATAACCAACGTGCGTATGTACCTTTGTAGNTATGTGATACACTGCCATGCCAGGGCTGATACATAACCAACGTGCGTATGTACCTTTGTAGGATCATATTTAACTGAGGACTACTTTAGAATATTTTTTAGTTCTTAAATTAAAAAAAAATTATATAAGAAACTAGAACTTTTTATTTTTTTTTCAGCGTTCAGGTTTTTGTGCGTGATCATAGACGATACCCCTGAAGGTTCCAGATAAATACAACTTAAAATACTAGGGGTTTTTTCACCTCGGAATATTGCTTAGATACGGAAAAATGAATATGTAGCACTGGTCGGGGCATAAAGTGCATTATCTTATGTTCGTTACTGGGAAATGTTCCACCCTTTTTAAGAAATGGGTTGTCTTTTTTGTCTTACCTTAATTTGGTGTCTTGCGTGCGTGTTTATGTGTGTTTATATTAAAAATTGGCGCAAAACTGTCATAGTTTTTCCCGTCGCAACAAGTGTTAAATATTTTATTCATGAAATGAAGTTTACACTCGTATTAGCAGATGTGAGCGGGTCGCAAATTCTGCTAAAATATTCCTTCCAAACGTTTTAACATTAGACCACTGTGTACGTGGGCGTGGAAATATTTCTAATTTTATGCAACAGCGGATGAAGGAGTCGTTCGTTGGATTACGAAGAGAATAATAATGAACCAATTCGGTATATATTCCTAGAAGTATCAGACTGGCCAACAACGGATCGTGTGCGAAATGGTAGCTTTAAATACCTATAAATTGCAAAATTTTATCCCGGTAGGCCTCAAATATGTCAGATATTACTGATACTAAATATATGTTTGTGGTCAGTATAGCGATGTATTTAAAGTTAATACGTACATATCAGTCTGCATTACTTGTTGCAATTTTTGTATGTTTTTAGTCCCCGGAACGTGGATGGCTCGTGATACTGAAAACCCGATGCTACGGATTCGATCTCAGAGAAAATGGCGCAACCCCTTTCTCTTATAATGAACACAAAAATATATTCCATTCGCAACTGTATTATAATCTCGTAAAATAGAAGCGCGAGTTTACATTATCTAGGTGGTGTATAAACTAAAATAATATTAAAAGTAAATTTCATACTTTTTTAAGGTGGAGCGAGTTGCTACGGCAAGCGGGCACAAGTAAGGACTCGACGAAAAAACCATCAAAGAATTCACCTGGAGTGATTATTTACATTTTTAATTTGTGCCGAACATGTTTAGTATCGAACCCAGGCCGCCTTGAACATAGGTCTTCCCTGGTGTTGACTTGTGCGTGCAGATATCTGAGTTTATTATCCTAGGAATGAAAGTTGTCTTGCGTGGGAAATAACACAAGCTGCAGGAGCGACAAGCCTCCCCCCGGCGGTCAGTGCGCTAGGGCTAAGTCCAATTCAACACCTGGTGCAGCGCGGCTGGCCGTGTGCGCGAGCTCAGATTGCGACTGCACGTGCCTCTTGTTTACTTCTGTATGGGACTCGTGACCACTTCTTTAAGTACGCCTTTGTCTTAATAGTTTATTAATGCGTCTATCAGTCTAACCTGCAATAGGGATATTTAAGGGCTCTCTGTGTGTGTGTGTGTAGGTGTGTGTGTGTTTGACGTATGATCAGGTGAAGGATGATCATATTATCCCGCTTATTTCTTAGTTTCACAGCAACACAAAGTGTATTTGGTTTCGCCGGAATTAATGAAATATTTCGCATGTAATTATTTTGTACAAAAAAAAGAGGTGATTCGAGCCAGAATTTGTTTACAAAAAAATGGGAAATATATTTAATTTTCTACATCCAAAATGAATAAATATATCTCTAAAATGTCA
>NQII01006658.1:0-12055 GCA_002778355.1 Clitarchus hookeri | reverse complement strand
TTAGGTATTTTTATAAATGTTTTTAAAAGATAAATGAATACGCGAATCGGAACAAATGAGGCTTGGTGGCAATTTCCACCTGTCATTTTGGATATGCAACCCCACCACTTTTAAATTCAGGTCGTTTTTCATGTGGATACGCACAAAGAAACTTTTGGTAAAAAGCAGGTAATTACAGGCGGGCTGGATACGCAGGAAGAAATTTTGCATTTGTTTTGGCCTTCTAAGGACTTAGTTTGGATACGAAATAGACGACTTTTTGGGTGGATTTTATGTATCATTGGATACGTAATGTAATGTTTTTTTGGTGATTTGGATACGTAATACGAAATAATCACCATATCTTTAATGTACAATCGGTTCCTCATATTCTTTTTTTAATGTACCACGGGTTAACATAACTACACAATATTAAGCCTTCGGCGTTGCACGGGTCACAGCAACATGTTTGATTTCTGTACACGTAAAGTTTTGTGTCGAAACGGCGAGCAGCGGAAATTTTTGTGAAGGATAAAAACAAAGTGCGTTGCGAATCACCGACGTTTGTTTTACATAATGAATGATATTAACACACTGCCGCGTGATATTTCGTCATTCCTGACCTAAGAGGTCCAACAAGATTACACTCTACGCCAGTGAATAACATGTGCTGACCCGATTATCTCAAAATGGCAGACTATTGCGTCACTGAGATTGCCCAGTGCGAATACTTTCCTTGTAACTATTTCCTACCGCAATATTCTCTTCTCTCATCAAAGTTTGTGCTCTGGCTAGCAGTTATAATTGCGTGCACGTGCTTCAATATCCTGAACGTCCTATAAATGTGACACTTTGGCAGTAAAATGGCTTGAGCCACGATGTGTGGGTAAACTGCAACGTGTGATCGTGTTTCTAGTGGCATGGCTTGCACTGCGCACTTACTTCAACCACTAACAAGGAAGACGTACTCTGTACAAGTTCTGGCTTCCAGTGCCAAATATGGCACAGCTTACTACCACATTCATAGTTGTCACGTACATCAAGTCAGACAAATCCTCGCATATTACCTGTGAACATTCAGAGAAATATGACCTGCTATATGGCACGGGCTATTAATGATAAGTTCCATAATTTCTAAGAAAATGCCTCAAAATTCTCACTTAATGTATCATCATTACAGCAATATTCAGTTATAGATTTGCATGTAGTTTAAGATATTAGTCATTATTATTTAATACGTAATAACATTCAACATGTGACAGGAGCATTCCTCTGAATGTGGACAGGTAGTGAACATTAGTGCATTGTATTTGTTTACTGATTATGCCTGTCTTGGATGTATTCAGGACGTGCTATATTTATGTATGACTGTGACGATTATGAGGTATTTTTGTTACAGCCAAAACTAATTAGACTATAATACTAAAGAATCCTTCAAGCAATTTAACACATTTACAATTACAGTCTGTCCAAATTATTGTGTAATGTAAATGCGTTTGGTATTTTGGAATATAGCTGGCGTATACTTCTAATTTTGTAAATATTTGTCTAACAGCAGGGGAAAGAAACAATCAAGCTTGAGCTTANGGGGAAAGAAATCATCAATCTTGAGCTTTATGGCAAGTATAGAAAAACGGGATCCAGCATATTGTGTAGTAAGAGATTTTGTATGTGAAAATTCATAATGACCATGTTCAAGCAATCTTCCAAATGTTACCACTATAAATGCGCATTCGATTTTGTCCTTANAAATGCGCATTCGATTTTGACCTTTAACACATATTCCCTTTTTTGGCACTATTTCGCATGCATTTATGCATTAAACATTCTAATAAAATATATGCGTGAATACATTAACAATAAGTTACTGATATATGTAGCTAATGGGTGTCCTCTCCTATACATAGGTGCAAATATATTTTATAAAATTTCTTAGAAGTTAAGATGGTCGTTAGAACTTCACGTATGTTTGACAGCAAACATATGATACAGTAGTGATACAATTACAAAAACACAGGTGCCTCACCCAGGAATCAAACCCAGAAAACCTCGTAGGTACCATTACCTAGCATACAATCAAAAATTTTACGAAAGTAAGGAGTCGAAACATCAACATTGGATGTAATCCGTCAACTATTTTGAATTATATGGTTCATTAACCTTAAATATTTACAGAGCCGTTATGGGGAAAATATGTTTGTGTGTTACCTATAGCATGTAATGTTACTTGGCCAACCGTAGTGTTACTTGTGTAAAGAATTTTGTGGAAGTCGCTTGGTTGGTCCCTGAGATATGGCATATAAACTGCACTTTCTTATTTGGTGCGATCGTACAAATGTGCCTTTAAAATAAGTTCTGTACACGATGCTCCTGATTGATAACGTCAAAATAATAATTTTATTGAATTTGGTCAAATTGTCTTGTAGCTAAAACAAAATTATCATAATATTTACCTGCCCGCCATTTCGAAAATTAATATCTGACCACACTTAAATTATGTAATTTAACATGGCATTCTGTAGCGCTACTGGTGTAAAAAAAATTTGATGAAAATAAGTTGAATTGTTTCTGAAATTTGGTAAAGTGTTTAATTTTTTCCCATGCAAGTATTTTGCGAAAAAAGGTAGAAAATTTTATCTCTTCATCTGTAAATGATTATTCTGATGATTACTGCTAGTGCACAAAACTTAGGTGATTTTTGTTTAATTGATTAATATGTTTTACATACTTACCTAAATCATTTATATCAAGGGCTTTAATAGTGCCTGCCATACTTAAAAATCAGTTAGTTTAAACACACTGCTGTATCGCTGTATGTGACGATCTTAATAAATGAAGAGCAACAAGTTTATATACTAGCCCATTCGAAGATTGCGGAAGATGCCGCCAGCATACAAAGTAAAATAATAATTGGTTACATAGTTTCGTAGATAAAGCACACTAAGCTAAAATGTTTTATAGCTGCCATTCCAAAAATAAGTGTCTGGAGTTCTTAAAAAATACAAATTAATTAACTCTACCACAGTAAAACAATTTTGCCAAATTTATTAGTAATAAGTTGATAGCATTCCGAGATATGACATAAAAACTTTATATTTTCTTGTAGGGCCACGTTACAAAATGGCAGAGTTATGAGACTCCTTATAGCCAATTTAGTGGTTATAATATATATTGCTACTAAACCAAGATAAGACCTAAGATGAAATCNTCCTTATAGCCAATTTAGTGGTTATAATATATATTGCTACTAAACCAAGATAAGATCTAAGTTGAAATATGTTTCGTAGTTTTGTAAATATTACGAAAAAACAAAAATAATTATATGGCCACCGTTTTAAGAAAAGTGTCTGACCTACTTAAAACTTTAATTTACATGACCCGCTGTAATGCTACTTGCTTGCCAAATTTGGTAGGTATCGGATTTTTTTTTGAGAAACATGACAGGAAAAAATTGATATTTCATGTTATGATATCTTGCAATATGGCGTACAAAAAGACTTTGTATAGTACACAANATCGTACACATTTGATGATTCTAATATATACTACCAGCATACAAACATGAGATATAATTGAATGAATGGTTTCAACGATTTAGCATACCACGATAACATATATGGCTGCCACTTTAAAATTAGTGCCTGATCGAGTTAACAAAATACCAGTTTACACCAATTGCCGTGGTAGGCCTAATACTAGTTTGTCATATTTCGTAGGAATCAGTCAATCGTTTCGCAAAATATGACATATAAACTTAATTAGTTCGTGTAACGGCCTCAAACACAATGGCGGACATAAGAGGCTCCGTGCAGACATATTTGCTAGTTGTAATATATGTGTAGAAGGTGGCAGTCTATCAGTCTCCTCGCCCTCACTTCCAACTGCACTCGCCACACACGGGGCAGTCGCACAGTGCTGAATGACGTCACAGCTGCCACCACCATCAGGTGATCGTCCGACTTCAAGAGGCATCTCGTCAGGGCAGGGGTTCTTAGGGCCAGCATGTTGTCATCCAAACCCACCCAGCTGTCAGGCGCATGAGGCATCGACGTAGGAGACATGCGCCGCACCGCTTCCCCCCTTTCAACCTCGTGCCGCCTGCAGTGTGTGGGGTCAAGTGTTGTGTCATACACGAAAGTGTTCAGCCTAGATTCTGTAAATGTATTACACAGACAATAAAGCTGAGGAATATCCTTCAATATTGCTCCCGTTGCAGTTTTAATATTCAAGTATGTCTACCTAGCCCCTTTCAACCAGTAATGGACTCGCCCACCGGCGAAATGAAAAAACATCATTACAACAACTATTATATCCATAAAATTATTGTGTCATACCAAAAATTTGTTAATAGTGTTTTCCTGCAATTCTACAGGTTGAAAGACATGTGACAAACAAATGTGTAATGCATTATATATTCTTAAGCCACTAAGTGGTCAATGTATATTTTATTTAATGCAAGTGTTATTTATGTAATATACGTTGTGTTCACTTAATTTTTGTAAGGGTTATATGTAAAGACCAAGTGCGTTAATTTTAAGTCAAGTACATTTTTCCAATTTTCATGCTAGCATATTTCATATGTGCGTCTCGGCATTGGAGTAGGGTTGTCGTTCGCACGTGACCTCTCCGGGCCTGCACACTTATCCGCTAATCATGTGGCACATTAATAGTCATTTATTTAAGTGGGAACAACTTATATTTTCATTGCCGGAGGAGCATGCCACCCACACCTCAGGAGCCTTTTACACTCCTGAGCAGTAATTATTCACATGTATTACCACGTAGGCTTCGCGCCGTCTTCACTGTTTAGGAGCTCCCAGTGCCATAGCGGGGAAAACTGGTCATATGTCCTCCAGAGGAGAGGGAATCAAATAAACTATCTTGTGCCGAAATGTTCGCCAAGCGTCTTTAATTGTCCGTCTGTACCACGGCTGCAAAACCTATTATTTTCTTAAGAGAAGCTGGGTCTATAATCGACCGTTTTGTCATTAAGGGCGTTGGAATGGCCGGTAACAATCTTAGCACAGGAGTGAATATGCGTTGAGAGGGGACGAAACACCTCTCACTAGCCTAGCAATCTTGAATTATAGCAGATAGTTCAATGGAGGACCATGAGAGAAGGCCACATCTAAGGGTCGTCGACCGGAAGCCCTCTATTCTTGTGCTCTGTGAGCTGGCGCCCCAGGGGAAATTATCCTCTGCCTGATAGGCTTATTACCCGATAGGCTTGCCCGATACACACACAAGTTGTAATTCTCCTGATGTCCGAACCCAGAAATGTGTCACATTCCAGGATACAAAGTTTATTTGGAACTAATTACATGGTTTCTACAAATTAGCATAAAATGCTTATAATTACTATCAACCGCCATTTTAAAAATAAGTGCCTGAAATACTTAAAACACAGTTTACATCGCCTTCCGCAGTACTTCTTGTTTGCATAATTTATTCTTGCAATAAATATTTTGAGCATACAATATTTGGTCAAATTGTGTAAACGGTATGTTAGATATACCAATTAAACCCAAAATATGTGTATAGCTGCTATTTTGAAAATAAATTCATAATAATTTTAAATAGCACACTTTTACATGACCCACTATAAGGTCAGTGACCTACCAAATTTGGCGAGAACTGGTTGAGTAATTCCTGTGCTATAATAACATAGAAGCTTTATTTTTGCATGTGATGCTATTTTACAAAATGGTATACTAACAGCAATATCTGTTATGCACTGTCAACATAAAAAACTTTATTCAAATCTGCTTAATGGTTCCAGATATATAACATTACCCTAAATTTCAAAATCGTGGCCATTTTGAAAACAAGCGCCCAGTATGATCGAAAACTGTAAAAACCAGATGTTCTTACTAAGTACTACATGTGTACCGCGTTCTGTAAAATTTGAATCAGGCATTCAACATTTGAAAAGGGGAAATTGATCTGATAAACCGTTCTTTCCTTCGGAAATTGTTCTAAAAACCGCAATGTTATACTATTATGTAATAAAAATTGAAAATTAAAATAACAACTTAAAATTAGTGTTTCTTTCTGTCATTCAGTTTAAAATATTAAGCTTGCTTCAAACTGTTTCACTAACCGTCTGTGGCAGGTAATAACGAACCCACATAAAAATAACAGCTGTTAGAAAAGGTGTTACGTTGCGGGTTTTTAAAGATCATCATTATATTATAATTACCTTTTGTTTTCAAATAATTTGATTAAATAATTCACATAATGAGTTCATGTAATTTTCAATTTATTCATATAATAAATTTACATAAATTACCTACATAATTAACGTATTAAAATTTTTATGATTTAAGCGAAGTTCAGCGCAAGTTGGGTTATGTCACGAGTATGTTCAATTACAAATTANTGTTCATTTACAAATTATTTAGAGGTTATTGTTGTTGTTATTTTTATGATTATCGGTACGTTTGTATCGGCAATATCTGAAAAGACTCAAATACAATATCGGCTCACCACTAGTATAATATATTGTAAATTTTCAATCACGTAAAATTAAAGAAAAGTGTTTTGATTGACTCTCATCTCTGGATTGCTGATTGTAGGAGAAATGTGGCGTGGCCAGACAATAGCCAATCAGAGAGTAAATAACCAAAAGTTAGATGCTAAAGTTCGAATAGACCTTTTTTCAGTAACAAATGTAGTCACCACCGCCGAGAACAGACGCGTGTGGGTGATAAAGAAGAAAATGAGAAAATAATAATATGTCTGCATAAATATAAGTACAATTGCTTCAAGATGTTTTTAATTTTTATCCTCGATAATATAAAACGAGTGATCTTTGACTAATTTCTTGGAGAAGAAGAACGAATAAATATAGAAAGAGAAAGAATTTTGGTGTTCTAATTATACTGAAATGTTACAAAGGTTGTAAGAAATACAAATCTATTATTAGAGCAATAACAACCATATTTCTGGACTATAAGTCATATTTCCCTTTACAATTTATTATTTTTTAAATACAAAATCCCTAAATTATATCAAACAGATTACAATAAGGTGTGTCCCTTAGACATAAAAGGAGGCATTAGAACACAATATAGATAAGCTTGGCAGATAATATAATTTTAACTTTTCACATACATTCGGATGCAATCATGTAATGTTAAAAAATGTTATATATTTCAAATCAGGTTATGCTGGAACCAAAATTAATAGTTGAGTGTTATTAATATTAAAAGTGTTTCAAGTCTTGATTTGGTTACGTAAACAAACACAGTGCAATAAGCTAGAGGAATAACAGGCTTAAAAACAAGCATGTAGACAAAAATGCTCACAATTAACACACGCAAATGATTAATTAATAACACTAGCACTAATAAAGAAAAAAATTACATGTATCCATAATACAACAACGTAATTTAAGTAATGGCAACATCTCACAGTCGATAGATACAAGCTGGCTTCTGAAATTTGCTACAAATGCCGATTAACAATGCGGCATAAATTAGAAAGTAATACATTTATTGAGGTACCAATCCTCGAAGCGTGAATACACGCGGTATGCATGCATTTTATCTATGCAGTAACTTTGCAAACCTTTCAACATAAATAACTACTGAAATAATATATACTCGTAAAAAAATATATAACGTGGTATGATAAACACTACTGAATGCTATATAATTGACGTGGACCACTCCTGAGTGGTCTGGCACAGCCACTGTCATCACCTCATAGGCCCACAGTCGCTGCACCAGTGCGGCCCGCGGATCACGCACGTCGTGCGTCCCAATGCGTGTCCGCATCGTTCACCGAGTGACCCTCTCGAGTGCCTGTGGTGTCCCTAGAGAGATCTGTGCATTAAGGATAGGAATAAAGTGTTATAATGTGTAGTAAATAGCCTTAAAATGTATCGCCTATGGGCAAATGTTCGTGAAATTCGCCCTTAGGGAATTGCGAAGTAATCGCAGAATTAATGCATACCATGTGAAAATTTAATTAGGTGTACAGTACCAAGGCTATGGTATTTGAAGTGTTCTATATAGTTTCCCGAGTGTAATTGTGTGTCTAATCAAGCCAATTAGTGACGTGGGAAACAATAAGTCTTCCTTTCAACCTGACCGTTCCGGTCGTAGAGTGCCCCAAAACTCAACAGACCTTAATTTCCCACGTGCTCTGCAAGGCACCACATAATCATGTTTGGTATTTAAATTAGTGCTTAATGAAGAACTCTTAACTCCTACAGGAGTAAGAGACCTCACTCACAACGTTTCAGTGTTTTATGTGGATATGTTTGAAATTCTATGTTAATGAGGTCAGTTAATTACTTACCTCGCGGAGTGGAGCGAGCTCTCGGCAAGGACGCCGCTCGCTCGCGCCATCTCCGGCAGTCTGATTCCACGGTTCTTAGGTGCTGCACGTGCATCATCCAAATATTTAAAGTGCTGCCATTTTGAAAGTAAGTAACAGCGCAGGGTCGAAAACTACAAAAGAGCCAATAAAAACTGGCAAAGGTTGGTCGTCTGCTGATGATCGTACCACGAAAGATTCTGTCCTGCCATCTTTGTTGTCATCGAAACCTGTGTCACAGATATCCAACTTTTTTTTGCAGTAGGTATTACATTTCTCTCTTAATTTTTTAAATTTTTTTTTTCGTTTTGATTTTTAATAATTTGATTTTAATGTCATTGGGGTAATTTTCGAGTTCTACAACAACCAACATGGTTGTCGGTGTCATCAATTACGTAATTCTTCTGTTTTTTTTAAACGAATTTTATTATTTGAATACTAAACTAGATTTTTTTATGTTTGGATGGTGGTCGGTGAGGGATGGAGGGTGATAGGTAGGGTGACGGATTCGTGTGGAGGGGGAAGGGTGGGCTATCGTTATATGTCCTTCAAGTTATAGAATTTTACTCGATTTTCTTAAAATGTACATGGATTTAGTTTTCAAGGTCACTGAGGTGAAATTCAAGGCAATTGTGCTCCAGCATGGGGGCCGGAGTCAGTTATGTCATAATTTCTTAAATTTTTAGAAACATTTTTAATATTTTTATTTTTAATTTGTTGGAGGAAATGTGGCGTCAAAGGTGTAGTTTATAGTAGGTGTGTGAGAGTGTGAGGTTAACATCATATGTTACTCGTATTTTAAAAGGGGATATTGGTTTGGTAAAGGGGTAGAGGCCTGCTAGTGAAAAACAATCCTCTCCAGATCGTTACGATTGATCAAAATGGGACTTTGGAGAGTTCGTGTTATGCAAATAGGGGGATCGGTGCGTTTGAGAAACACGGAAAATTTTGATTGGAAAAGGGACATTTCAGCATCGTGGTGGTTGGCTGCAGTTCCAATGCCTCGTGCCCTTGCCCTAGAGTCGGCATAATCATACTACAAAGTGTACGATGGAAAACTTCGTCATAGATTCTAGCAACGGATTCCGATCACATTAACCTTAATCGATATTACTGTTGCGAATAACCAGCAATGTAATTACATTCCTTATATTTTCGGCGAGTGTCATCAGACGTAGTCTACAGTACTTCAATTGCCACGTTGCCATGTAGTCCGCGAATACAAACACGGATGTCTGATGACAACATATATCGGTAAGACAATTCAGTCTGAGCATGATGAAGAGCATCAGTTATTTTAGGAAAGTGTATCCAATGTTGTGCCTTTTCCTTTAGTGCTTCCACAACTTCCCAGAACGTGTATGACACCGTAGCCTGGTTTACACCAACCTCTTCTGCAACGCCAACTTCACAACGGGGATCTCCAGCATACCTTAGGAACGTTGTCATTGCTGAGAGCTCCACCTCGTGTGTCTGTTGGTTCAGGAAGAAAGTGCTGCGCAANCATACCTTAGGAACGTTGTCATTGCTGAGAGCTCCACCTCGTGTGTCTGTTGGTTCAGGAAGAAAGTGCTGCGCAAAAAATTCTACATTTTCCTTTTTAAACGTGTACTATCCTTAACAGTTGGGTACGTCTGTGTCTCTTAGTCTTGTATAAATTATTGATATTACGTTGCGGAACCATCACCATGAACTCGGCTATCGTACTTATCAGCCGAACTTAAGTAAGCTGAAACACCAAATGAGGAACCTCAGAAAACTGTAAGCAGTTGTTCGATACGGTGTGGNCTCACTAAACTGTAAGCAGTTGCTCGATACGGTGAGCAGTTGTTTATTTTTATTTATACCAAACCGTGAGCAGTGGCTCAGCGGTGATGTCGGTCGAGCTGTTTCTTGTGAGAAGGTTGAGCAAGGCTGTATTTATTTATACGAAATCGAGCAATATCTTTGTATGAATGATTTTTGAGTAACTGCTTACTAATATTTTTACCAATCTTTGTCTCAGCAGCTGTGCGAAGAATGCTGGCTATGAAATATCAGTCAAAAAGCATATCGATTTGTGGGAATGTTCCCATGCGTAGTAAATTAGATTTGGCAGTTAGTTATGCTCTAACTTATACATTCGTTCAGTTTACTCACATTCAAATCTAGTGTGGTACTCTTCTTTTGAGCGTAACAAGGCTCAATTGAAGGGACTTCTTGCGCTATAGTTAAAATGCTGAAAACGACCAGACATATGATAAACTAGCAGGTTAGTGTTCATTTTCTAATTNTCCTGTTCACGTCCACGAAGATTTTATTCTTGGAGGATTAATCCATTAATTTTTTTTCCCATTGAACTATTTTCGAAATACGAATGGCTTGATCTCACATTGTGTTGTCTCCAGGTTCGTAGCCCGACGATGACGTAACACGGTTTCTCGGTAGCGAAGCTGGACGTGACAATCCAGTTGATGCGCTGGCTTACGGGCTATCCGAGGTAAGTCTCGAGAAACCACCAGCTCAAAGCCATATCGACGTTTCTGCCATCTTCTGCGTTCGTCAGCATGTTGATATGTTCAACGGCGCTAATCTGAATGTGAGGCAGCATACTTCCGATAAACTGGTACTTTAGTTTCACTGATTGCAAACTTTCTCCCTTATCGACGATTACATCCGTGTGCGTGTTGGCCATAAACATTTTCAATACTTGCTTCGATTTGGCGATGATGTGCTTTTAGTCTTCGTCGAATACCAGCAGCATAGCTGGATGATGAATACCTCGAACCTGTCTCCCACTTACACAGGAACTTTGTAGTCGTCTCGTATTCCCCAACTGGCTACCCTGAACACCGATAGCATGATCGACGTGGGAGTCAGTTTTATGAAAGTTGTTGGTTACTTACATATGTCGTCTGGTTACAAATTAAGATCCACACAACAGTTAGATGTCATAAAAATCAATTCAGTAGTATTGCATAGTGCCGGAAGGAAAGAGGCAGGCATACAAGCTCACATTCTATGTATTAAAAATAACCAGTAAAACACTTTTCAGCAATTTTTGCGTTTTACACAAGCAGCAGTACTTCGAACCTCTTAATATGCAATGTGAAGTTTCGTATTTACAGCTATGAACCCTTAAAAATTGGTAAATATACTCTTTTATTTGAAAATATCAGAAAAAACTAAATTAAAACCAAAATAATATATACAGTTTATCACTAAAATAAGATATAAAACTTATGAAATAGTAAGTGCAAATAAAATCCACCACCCTATAAGTAGGGGCTGTTTTCTCAGAACTGGAGAGCGTCAAAGTGCAACAATTTACTTATTGTCTACATTTCGTCAGTGTCATTTTTAATCTGTGTTGAGAGATCGCTAAATGCTCAGGGGTACAACAATAAATACGATGTGATAATTGAAACCTCTCCGTATTTTATAACTGAAAGGGAATGATATTTGTACTCACAGTTTTAGAGACTGCTTATCTTACACCACTAACACTCACTTCGTGTTCAATTTTTTTCAGCATTTGTAATTTCTGATATTTTCGTTTGAAAGTTTTTTTCTTATTTCGGGGGTTGAAAACTACCATAATAATCATATAGGTCATAAGCCGTACATAGACTTTTACCTCATTTCTCATATTTAATTACCTCCCACACGCGGTAACGAATCTAAAGAAACACTTTGTATAATTATTAACTATATAGTTTATTGCTAAATATGTCACTTTGAACAAAAATAATTATTTCGTCCTTTTTTATGATCC
>NQII01006657.1:104346-115837 GCA_002778355.1 Clitarchus hookeri | reverse complement strand
TAAGCGTTAGCGCCACCATTTAAACGAAAACTTTACACGCAAGCGATTGAAAAACTGTGATAATCGTTTAAAGCCAGTCGCGGTGCTGGAATTATCAGACTCCAACATTGAGTGGGGTGAGACAGTTGTGCTGCACATCATGGTGTGTCGACTAAGCCTCCAAAGCAAGGCGGGCACACTTAGATATACCTACGAAATATGTTTCCTTGTCAGGGCAATAACGAATAAAATTCTCTATTCTGAAAAAATAGTCATGAGTTCACACCAGCTGTCATTCGCACTCCTCTATAATGTAAAACACGAACGGATACACATACAGACATCAGATGTGTACCCAGCAAAATGAGCGTATTGCAAAAAGGGACATAATTTTAATGAAATCTTCAACGATGTTTTGGGCGCATTTGAGAAACATATTGCTGGACACGGTGTGGCCCCTGTAACACTGCGAACTAGGCAACAGCGCACAGCCGTGATAGGCTACTGGCACCGGCTAGTGGGAGGAGCGCGGCAGATCGACTGACCTTGAGCGGCCAACAAGTTCTGCGCCGGGTGTAACCTACTCTGAAATACAGAGCTGCGTATTTGGTCTTTCAGATAATTATGGCAACCACAGCTTCGTTTGCAGTTACCGGAATACATTTCAAATTTTCTAACGAAATAACATGTCTTTTTGGGGATTTAAATACACCAAATCGAAAATTACTGAAAAACGGAATGATTTAGAGCACGGCCAGAGCCGACCCTTGATATAAGCGAAGTAATCAGCCGCGTAGGGCGCCAAGTAAAAGGGGGCGTCTAAGGCGCCATGAATTTTTTTTAAGCACATAAGGCGAATACATGAAAAATAAAGAAAATAATTAATGGGTAAATTTTTAAGTACCATTTAATTATAATTTTAAATAACATTAAAATAATAATTTTAATAAAAAGCACTTTTTCCAACCAACTACAATTACACTTTATAACAACTAACTAAACCCGTTATCGTGTTGCGGAAAAGGAAGGNACTTTTTCCAACCAACTACAATTACACTTTATAACAACTAACTAAACCCGTTATCGTGTTGCGGAAAAGGAAGGGGGCGTGAAGGTAGGGAATATGACTGCCCACTCACACATTGAGAAGCAGAAGACATCAGTTTCAAAGATTAATTGACTCGTCCATTTCACGCAAAATGATACTACGACCGGCACGCACCTGGCTGCACTTGTTCGTCAAACTCGCAAAGTGCTGTGATGTGTGGCATGGAAGTTAATGTTTGGTGTCAATTTTAATTGTATTTTCAAAGCTTTTAATTATAATGAAACAATTTAAAATGTAAGAATAAAAACTTTTACTGACCCGTACCAATATACCAGAAAGTAGGAATCACAGCTGCATAACAGTTTGATAATATTATTTTAACTTGGGAAGAGGGGAAGCATCAAAATATTTTCCGTTTACACTTGAAAAATATCAAGGAGCGGGCCTGAACACGGTCTTATTGTCGAGGACAGTACTGGAGCTGTTTCGCCGTTCACTCCACTGATCCGACCCTTGGCAGAGTGCTAACAAATCTCCGGAATGGGGGGTGGAGAATGAAATAGCGGAAGAAGCACAAGAGGGTATGGGGGGCAACTTCTCTCCCAGCCCGCCTTGGACCACGTGTGACTGTGGGCCGGAAGCAGGTGGCCGCCCTTGGCCACAAGCCGCCTGCCGTCAATTTGCGCTTTCGTGACGTCGAAACGCGTGAGATCTAAAGCTTCGGTCACACTATAGTCTATTCGCGGTTTCTTGAGTCAAACCTTTAAAAAATCACCCCCACATATGACGTGTTTGGTTGTTTCCTAAATATGTAGCGTATCACACCTTTTTATACTTGTGGTAACACATAAATACCTTGATTTTGGTTGAATTGAACTTTTAATTATATTTTTATCCATAAATTATAATATTTAATTTATAATTAATAAGAATAAAACAGGGAGAAACAAGAGGTGTTGGTAATACCTAGTAACAAATAGTTCCGATGTAAAATATTATGACAGTAGGCGCGCACGAATGCGGTGTGTTGTCCCTTTGGTGTAATTTTCTATACTTATTTGAGCTTTGTTTGCATGAAACGGAGNGTGTGTTGTCCCTTTGGTGTAATTTTCTATACTTATTTGAGCTTTGTTTGCATGAAACGGAGGAATATCTTGGAAGCAGAACTTTAGCAGGGCTTTAGAAAAGTTCGAAGTAACAATGAATGGACTATATCAAATTTTCCCCACCAAACTGCTTCAAATAAAGTTTGTCGGATATAACTGGATGGTTGTGACGTCACCGAAATGTCATTATCGCCGCCATGTTTGTCCGAAAAAGTTGGATGGCTCTTGTTTCCATCAAACGTTTCGAAAATTATATGGGTTCTAAAAGTTCTTTGATGTTTGACGGGCTCAGCTAATCAGAATCTTGCGTGACGAAAATTACCGTTTCCAACATCACGAAACTTAAAAATTGCGAACAATTGAATCATGAAATAATAAAAGGACCTAGGTTCAGTTTTCAGCTGTTTTTACGTAACTGTGCATGTATAAGTTATGAGGTATTTATAGGTAGATGCATGTGATGGTGTTAACAGGATGTATGTCCATCATATTCTTGATTACGTATTGAAGTCTCAGTTTTTGCAAGTAGTGTTAAGAGGACTCTAGTCCAGGACTTAACGTCCTTTTAACTCTGTTCTGGAATAGAGATCAGAAACAGTAGATACCATAATGCCATAAAAGATTCCTTCATGCCATGCTTACTGAAAAAAACAACAATGAAGGACATAAACACTACTCTTTTGTTTTTTTAATGTATATTATGGTCTTAGCGTTTGAAGTTAACGGATATGAGTAAAACTGTGTATGGCAAAAAAAAAAAAAAAAAAAAAAAAAAAATGGAAAGGTATAAGGAATGAAAGTACCTCCTCAAGGAATATAATAAAACATTCACGTTTTAACAGAGAAACTATACACAAACCACAGAAACAAAGATGTTCGTGCAAGGAAAATTGAAAAAAAAAAGTAGGAAGTGTGATATTGTTCTTATGTCACATTACTGTTATGTCACGTTATTATTGTTGATGTAAATGAACGATTTGATAAAGAACAGAAGAAAAAATAATGTTTTAATGTAATACAAATATTATTCTTGTTTCAGCTCTTTAATGTGACTTGAGTGGTATAATAAAACAAAGTATTAATGTTAATGTTGAGTTGTGAGCGAAAATAATGGTTTTATATAAAAAAAAAATAAACACAGATAGTATATACATTTTTAAATGGCAATTCCTTCATAGTATAACGACATTAAATATCGATAAATATTTAAAATATTTTAAGTTAATTAACTTTACACACCTTGACATACATTTAATATGACAACTGCATTAAGCTTTCAACATAACATATGTAAAAAATTAACAGTTGAAGTAGAAAGAATGACTTCGGTTAATCACAAACTCATTAACCGGGTGGTAAACATTTTTTTTAGTTTCCTCAGAACCATGGTTAATCGACTTACGTCCTTTTACCATTTCATGATTAATTTGCTGGAAACGAAATAAGGTTACGAAGATACAGAGGCTATCTGAATATGACTGCACGTGGTATTTATACTTCAGGTAGGTGCAGTCTAGAATGTTCTCGGCAATCCAAGTTGTTCTGGGAAAGGTAATGGCGATGACGACGACATTCCTGCATGATAAATGGAGAAATGTGAGCTTCTCAGGGTCAGTGAGGCGCGAGCTGCGATAAGTTTATCGGTGTGTGCGGCGGCGTTATTTGTGATATGCCATTAGCTTCGTCCAACATTACAAACCTGACCTCCAGATCTCGGTGCCTTCCCACGCGAAGGAAACACCGGGCAGCGACGTGCAACACTGCCCCCTCCTTAAGTCTGTTCGTCCCGCACAGACACTGCAACATCCGGACCTTCGTAGAGTGCCAGACGGTCGATGTGGATAACTTTCGGCTTCGCCCGAGAACCTTGACGACAAATCAGAAAGACTATATCATTGATCTTCTTCAGAATCCTGTAGGGGCCTTCCCAAAATTTCTGTAGCTTTGGGCAGTATCCTTTTCGCCTCTGGAGGTTGTAAAGCCACACCAGTTGTCCTTATTGAAATACCTCGCACGACATTCTCCTATCATACCGCGTCTTCATCCTGTCACTATTTATTCTGAGATGCTATCGAGCAAAATCATGAATGCTAACAAGTATGTTAATTAATTCGCTGTCATAATCAGGGGCTGCAGCTTCCTCTTCTGATGGTCGGCCAAACAGCATATCACTAGGAAGGTGTAGCTCTCTTCCAAACAACATCCTTGATGGTGTTACCCTTGTGGACTCGTAAACTGCTGAGCGGTAAGCAAGAAGAAACAATGACACCTTTGAATCCCAGACCTTTTGGTTGTCTGCCACAAAAATCGACAGGTACTGTTTAAGATTGCGGTTAAGCCTCTCGACCATTCCATCCGACTGAGGGTGTAAGGCTGTAGTCCTACTCTTTTTCATCCCCAGAATTGTCGTCACTTCCTGGAAGACAGCGGATTCAAAGTTTCTTCCCTGATCAAAATGGAGTTCTAGTGGCACCCCAAACCTCGAAAAGACATGTTCAAATAGTTCGTCAACCACAGTACGTGCTTTCTGGTTCGGGAGGGGGATTGACCTCAGGTCACCTAGTAAAATCATCTTGAGCCACCAGCAGATACCGTTTACCTTTCTTTCTGTGACAGGCAAAGGGCCCAGAATGTCTACTGCCATCCTTTCGAATGGAGCTCTAACATTGTATTTCTGGAGGTGATATTGTCCTCTGGTCCCTGGGCTTTTCCTCGCAATGCAGGTGTCGTACAATCAGCACCACTTCTCAACATCCTCCCGACAATGAAACTAGAGAATCTCATTATAACTCTGTTGAGGATTTTATTAACACCAAAGTGCCCACAGGCTGCCGCATTATGCAGTTCCTTTAAGACTTCTGGAACCCTGCAATCTGGAAGGACCAACTGTAAACATTTGTGTTTTCAATCATTACGTTCCGAGTTTCTGTAAAGTACACCATTCATTCTTAAGTATGATGGAATTCCATTGTGCACGGTATGCTTTGACTGTTGCGCTCAGGCTAGATATCTCTTCCCATTTTGGCCGACTGCCAGCTTCTTTCCACCTTAATAATGGCTGCAAAGTGGGATCATTCTTCTGATCTTTCGTAATACCCTCATCACTCCAGGTAGGTGACCCATCACAAGATAAAGAACCTTGAATTCTTGTTCTCCGTACCTTGGGCGATTCACCGCTGTTTTCTTCCTGGCATTCGCAATGGCGACAAAATGGCTCCTGCATCTTCATCGCTGTGAAGGCGTCCAGATCTGTGCTGTATTTCAAAGTCATATTCTTGAAGATGCTGTACCCACTGCGTTATTTGACCTTCGGGGTTCTTGAAATTTAGTAGCCAACATAATGGTGCAGGGTCGGTTCTAAAATAAAATGTCTACCATAAAGGTAGGGGTGGAAGTGTAAAATTGCCTTCACCATGGCCAGAAGCTTTCTGTGTATAAAACAGTAATTTTTCTCAGGCATGTGCAATACCTTACTGAAGTACTCTAGTGGTCTTTCTTTCCCATTTTGAACCTGCGATAACACAGCTCCAATCCTACATCACTAGCATCAGTGTTGAAATTAAACATACCCTCACTTTTCGGGAAACCCATGACTGTTGGAGATATCAGAATTTCCGTTGGCTTACGAAAAGCGTTTTCACACTCATAAGTCCAACGAAATTTTCTTTTTGCTTCAGTTAGTTGTAAAATATCTTATTATATCAAAAATGATTATTTCAATCAATCTAAGAAAATAATATTTTTAAAAAAATCATTTTTAAAATAAATAATAAATTAATAATAATGTTTAAAAAATAATTAAATAAGAATATTAATTATTAAAAATGTCAAATTAATTAAATAATTATACTAAAAAAGAAAATTTTAGCCACAGTAATTTTTTTTTTAAATTCAAAGTGATACCACAACAAAAATAATGTAAAGAAATATGAAATAGGTACAAAACTATTTAAAATGTTAATAAATAAAAAATTTAACAATTCTGGTAAAAATAAATATTTTGGTAATTTTGAGAAATATTTTGCTTTGAAAAATGAAGTAGGTAATTATGTTAGTTTTGATTAATTTGATAGTCTATTTATTTAAAAGTTCTAATTAACAAAGATATATCCATGTTAATTAAATGATTAAGTAAAATTGAAGATATATCATGTTCAACTGAATTAATCACTAAAAGATAAAATTTATTGTATAAATGAATATTGATGGTAATTAATTATTTTAAAAATTTATATTAAAAAGATAATAAATTTGCCTGTCCTCTTGCTCCCAATAATTTTGATAAATGTAGATTATTTTCAATTAAATCGAATTTTAAAAAATGTGACCAGAAAATTGATGCAAGGAAAATAATATAAATTTTTTAGATTGTATACTGGATTTAAATATTTTTGAATTTTTTCCAATTACCGTTTTTAGAATTAATACCAAAATATATGATAATTTTTTTTAAAGCATTGTAACTAGAGGACATGACATGGAGTTTCAGAAACATTTTTGTTATCAAAAGAGTGATTAAATTACTTTTAAAGTAGTTGACAGAATTCAAACTGCTAAAGAATTTGGAATTAATTGATCTACATTTGTTATTTAAAAAAAAGTATATATATACAATATAAGAAATGAAATCTATTAAGTTCATACTACTTGGAGTTTAGAGCGTAAACTACAATACATAACTACAATACCAATATAAAATGATAAAATTCCAAATATGGTAAAGTGGTTCAGAAGAGTATTTGTTCAAAATGTAAATATAAAAATATTTATTTTTAATTAACTTAAAATTTTGTTAATTCGTGAAGGTATGAATTAATTATATAAATATGTAAACAATTATTCCTCGAAGAAAAGTATTTTCATTCGTAATAGACAATTTAGAATAGCAAATTGATTTAGTTGAAATGGGTTCCAAAATTTAAGATAGTGCAAATATAATTGCAGTAAATAAATACACATAAAGAATAATTTTCGAAGTGCCATTTAAACATTTTTGTTAAATATAAATGTGGCAAACGTGNCTATCATTCAAAACATTAGACTGATTACATCCGAAGTTGATGCTCCGAATCCTACCTCCGTGATGCAGTTGATTGCACGCAAGTTTAATTTTGCGAGTATTTCTGAATTTGAATCCCGGGTAAGTCACTCGAATATTTTAATTGTCTTGGTACCGTTTCACATGTTTCTGGTTTCATCTCTAATTACTGTATATTGCTGTCAATGAGACGTCAACGCCTACCTGTCATCTAAGCTTTTAAGAATTTCACTAAAATTATTTGCACCCATGTAGAGGAAAGTAGGCTCATTAGTTATCAGTAACGTCTTGTTTTAATTTTAAATTCATAACCTACCATAAAAAAAGGTAAACATGCGCTTGCAAACAAACAAATGATAAAACTAGTAGGCCTATTTGTGTGTCAATATTTAGGCTCTGTTCAGTAAATTTATTAGTTCAAGCTTGTATCCTTTAAATTTAGGGCGTGTGTCAAGAATGAAATGTCTCAAACCAAGTATTCTGTTTTTACTTCCCGAATATCTGACAACCCTATACTAGTGTGCTGAATGTGACACCGCCACCACCAGTTTCCACGACACAGGAATGCGCGCAATGCCGGTATAGGTCTGTAGTGTATTTTGAGGGATCATAAACCCATACACCAACCCTCGTCGGCCCGAAGAGCCGTTAGTCGGGNCATAACCTACCATAAAAAAAGGTAAACATGCGCTTGCAAACAAACAAATGATAAAACTAGTAGGCCTATTTGTGTGTCAATATTTAGGCTCTGTTCAGTAAATTTATTAGTTCCTAAGTTCGGTTCATTTATTGTGTGCCTGTTAAGCTTGAATACGACCTTTAAATTTAGGACGTGTGTCAAGAATGCAATGTCTCAAACCAAGTATTCTGTTTTTACTTCCCGAATATCTGACAACCCTATACTAGTGTGCTGAATGTGACACCGCCACCACCAGTTTCCACGACACAGGAATGCGCGCAATGCCGGTATAGGTCTGTAATGTATTTTGAGGGATCATAAACCCATACACCAACCCTCGTCGGCCCGAAGAGCCGTTAGTCGGGCTGTCAGTGGTGCCAACTCTCCTTCCGGCAGTCGCTGCTGCCGGCTTGACGTTTGGATCAGTTCCTTGATGTACCAACAAGGCATCGTACTGCGGGCGGCGTATGCCGATAGTGATAGTGACGTGCTGCGACTGACGTCGGGAATCTCGCTCGGCAAGGCACTGTAGTGGAGGGTGAACGGGTGGCAGGGTAAATAGCGCAATAAGGAAAGACGCGCGCGTGGATCTAACTATTCTACCTAGACTGTCTCCAGAAACGTCAGGTGCAGCGGACTAAGCTGAACAGGCGACAAGAGATTAATGGACAAGCGCAGATACAGAGAGCGGCAGAAATAACTCCCGAATGTGAAAGGCTAATAAAAATACACAAACGATTCTAGTCAAAATTTTATTAAACCATTAAAAATAATTATGTTTGCCATTTAGTTTGTATTTATTTTTTTTATTTTCATTTAATTTTTAAACGTACGTTTTTTTAATTTCCATTTAATCTTTAAATATAATACTTTTTTAATTTTCACTTAATGTTTAAACCTAATTTTTTTTAAATTTAACGTAATATTGAAAAATAATCTNTACTGCGGGCGGCGTATGCCGGTGGTGATAGTGACGTGCTGCGACTGACGTCGGGAATCTCGCTCGGCAAGGCACTGAAGTGGAGGGTGAACGGGCGGCAGGGTAAATAGCGCAATAAGGGAAGACGCGCACGTGGATCTAACTATTCTACCTAGGCTGTCTCCAGAAACGTTAGGTGCAGCGGACTAAGCTGAACAGGCTACAAGAGATTAATGGACAGGCGCAGATACAGTCAGAAATAACTCCCGAATGTGAAAGGCTAATAAAAAATACACAAATGATTCTAGTAAAAATTGTATTAAACCATATAAAATAATTATGTTTGCCATTTAGTTTGTATTAATTTTTTTAATTTTCATTAAATTTTTAAACATACATTTTTTAAAATTTTTATTTAATCTTTAAACATAATACTTTTTTAATTTTCACTTAATGTTTAAACCTAATTTTTTTTTTAATTTTTACTTAATATTGAAAAATAATCTTTTTTTAATTGTCACTTAATTTTAAACATAATCTTGTTTTAATTGTCACTTAATTTTTAAACATAATCGTTTTTTAATATTCACTTTTTAAAAATTATCTCACTCAAATGCCGACCGTCACTGTCTATACATGTCTGAAGCCTCACTCTGAAATTACGCATTACTCTCCTCNACGCACGATGTTCACCGCTCCATGCCATGGTGGCAACTGAAATGGCAGCAGTGGTGCTGTACTGTGATACAACCCCGGGCCGCATACCACCACTAGCGCCGAGCCCATGGCGGTGGCAAATTTGGGAGTTATTTCTGCCGCTCCCTGTAAAAGGGTAAGTTAAAGGAAGCTATGAACGTAAAAATGTAAAATCTATTGTTTGATGTGACGAGGGGGACTCAAAATGCTTACAAAACCTTTGATACATTAAAATAAAACAGAGTGGCTTATAAATATTTATTTTAGAATTGATGGAAAGATACAACGTTGCCGGTGATTTGAGGAGGGGATTACTGTCGTTTGCTCCAAGCCCCGAGCAACCTGGTAGGTAATTCACAGTGGCGAACTATTTGCACAACCACCTTAATTCAGTATTGAAATATGCTAGTCATAGCCTGAATGTTTTTCTGGCCTGTAACTCGCACTATTCTGATTAGATGGTTTCTGCTTATATGTTTTTTTTATAGTTTTGTGCTGCTTTGATTTATTAGTAAATACTGTCTACATCAACGATCAGTTAGAACAGAAATATTGTATCATTTGCATTACCCATTTGGTGTCTAACAACCAATATTTTTTTACTCCAGTTTTCCTTTCAAAATATTCTCATAATTTTTTATTAACGTGANCCCGGGCCGCATACCACCACTAGCGCCGAGCCCATGGCGGTGGCAAATTCGGGAGTTATTTCTGCCGCTCCCTGTAAAAGGGCAAGTTAAATGAAGCTATGCTCGTAAAAATGTAAAATCTATTGTTTGATGTGACGAGGGGGACTCAAAATGCTTACAAAAACACAAAACCTGTGATACATTAAAATAAAACAGAGTGGCTTATAAATATTTATTTTATAATTGATGGAAAGATACAATGTTGCCGGTGATTTGAGGAGGGGATTACTGTCGTTTGCTCCAAGCCCCGAGCAACCTGGTAGGTAATTCACAGTGGCGAACTATTTGCACAACCACCGTAATTCAGTATTGAAATATGGTAGTCATAGCCTGAATGTTTTTTCTGGCCTGTAACTCGCACTATTCTGATTAGATGGTTTCTGCTTATATGTTTTTTTTTTATAGTTTTGTGCTGCTTTGATTTATTAGTAAATACTGTCTACATCAACGATCAGTTAGAACACAAATATTGTATCATTTGCATTACCCACTTGGTGTCTAACAACCAATATTTTTTTACTCCAGTTTTCCTTTCAAAATATTCTCATAATTTTTTATTAACGTGANCTTGGTGTCTAACAACCAATATTTTTTTACTCCAGTTTTCCTTTCAAAATATTCTCATAATTTTTTATTAACGTGATAAGTAAGTGCACGAATAACAAAATACCGGCCCAGTACAATGATATGCATTATACAGAACGAACATCTTCCTTACATCTCAGCTACTTTCGTCTTCTGTCAACAGTGGTTAATGACATTTGACAAACGTGCTGAAAAAAAAACGGTGTTATAATATGTGAGGAAATGCATAAAAACTCCACCAAAGGAATGCTGCAGAATCGACAGACACGACAAACACAATGGAATGAGACACGACAAACACAATGGAATGAGACACGACAAACACAATGGAATGAGACACGACAAACACAATGGAATGACATGTATTGTTTATATCGCGTAGTCTTCACAGTAAAAGTTTTTTCCAACTTTTTTCTCGTACGCAATTCTCTAAACCATTATCCCCCCCCCCCTCCGGATTGAGGCGAAAAACGTAACAATTTCTCCTTGCCCTAAATGAATTCGGCATTTCATTATTTTTAAAGTTGGGCTGAAAGATCAAATATGTAGAAAATTAAGTTATCAGGTGAACGTAGCTTTATAACAAAAAATTAGAATACTGAATTTTACATATTTGTATTTCTTAGTGTCATACGTAACTAGCTTTCAATATGAACAGGACCACGGTAGTGTAGTGGTTAGACTACTCGCGAACAAGGTTCGATTCCCGGCGGGGTCGCCCCCGGATTTTCGCATGTGTGAATCGTGCCGAA
>NQII01006657.1:80721-104315 GCA_002778355.1 Clitarchus hookeri | reverse complement strand
GGGATCTCCTATTTCCCCCTACCTTGAATTCTGGCGCTGATCCATACTCACCTCACCTCACCCTCATTGGCTCTCAAGACCTCGATGTTAAATAAAAGCTTCCCAAATCTCCTCACTCACTCCATTCATTCCAATATGAACGTATTCAACGATTTTCAATTCGTGTTCACGGAAATAAGTAGAAATATAGCCTTCGAATGCAGTAAACAGCAGTGTGTTCATTGATGTGATCCACTTATTATTACTAAGGGGAACCACTAGTAAACAATATTATACGCCTCAACGTCATATCTGGTTATAAGGAAGCATTGCGACGGCGATGGAAAATAGCAGTAATAAGTTTGGCGTGTGTTCTGTTTCCTCAGAATTTTAAGAGGTGACTATAACGTTTTAATACATCAATTTGTTCAGAAAAGATACAAAATTGTCGCTATAGTTTAAAACACTGTTTTACAGAAGAATAAATATCGTAAAAAGGGGGCTACTTTGCTGACTTTTGACAGTTTTCAAAGACCACATATTTCATTAACCAAATTTATGTATGCACAACAAAATATCGACTTTTTTATTTCTGTCCTGAAAAAAACTTACATTGAAATATTACCTACAATGCGACCCACAATATGACAATGGTAGACTTCTACGACGCTCACCTGCCTATAGCACAAACACGAGTGCAAACATTATACTTATACTTATTTATTTTAGGTAACTACCCAATAGTGCAATAGTCTTCGCTCGCCTGAACGAGCGCCACTCTGCTTCAAACCAAGGTACATTGATTCAAGCGCATCCATGTGACACACTTGAAAATACTGATTCGTATACTGACTGTGACATTTTACAGAGAACATCAGCACTTGTTAGGTGGTGTTTAGGGACAATACACTCTTGCGGTGTATTGTGGTTGTAATTTAGTACTTGCTTTCAGGTGCTGTTATAAGGACGAAGAGAAATCACTAATTTACTGTTGCTAAAAAAGACTGTGATTTATCCATCACGCTTAAAGCGTCATATTTAAGTAATATGCAAGAAATTATAAGGTCACCGCTTTAGGTCCTATGGTCTGACAATGCACGTTAGCACTGCCTAGTGCGTAGAGAGAATGACGCAGTCGATGTAGTTGCTAGTGTCATCCTTATCGCTTATTTATCTCGAAACCATTGTGACACCTCTACGTAAGTACTAAATTACTTGCGTATGTAAATTGCTGTATTGTCACGTTAGTAACTCTTATAGTAAGTTCCAGATTTATTTTATCGGAAGGATATTTCATATACAGTTGCTCACATTAATATTCGGCCACCGATGATTATCGCAGTTTCATGGCCTTATGTTACTTTATAAATGAAGATAAACATAAAACACATTGCAAAATCATTCTTGTGTGCTTTAAATGAAATGCAATAGTAGCCAATAACTGAAATGAGCAGTGGAAGTTAATTAAAAACAATATTTTGTCCTCGAGTGCTGCATAAGTATGTCACTTTAATATTCGGCCAGTTGTGGTGGACGCTTGGCACAAGCACGATGCACATTGCTTTCGTACCTTGTGTCATTCCCTGCGCGCTCTCTGCGCTGAGAGGTTGTATTGGGTAGCTCTATTGGCTGCCTCAGTCAGGCAAATGGGACGTAAGGGCAATAATACAACGTCTGAACAGCGGCAACTAGTAATTTTTGATCATTCAAAGAAGAAATCTCAACGAAAAATTGCGCAGCACTTGAATCTGCCGAGGTGCACTGTTAGAGACATCATAAGAAGGTTTGAGAAGGAAGACAGAATAGATTCGGTACCTCAAAAAGGACAGCCAAAGAAACTAGGCAAGAGAGAAGAACGTCTAGTATTCAGGAAAATAAAGAAATATCCGAATATTAGTGCTTGCAAACTTACCACAGAGGTACTCAATGAATGTGGAAAGAACGTCCATCCAGAAACCATACGACTTGTTATCAGAAGAGCAGGATATAATGGCAGGGTACCTAAAAATAAGCCTTTCATTAATTAGGTGAATAGAAGATATTATGATCTGGGGCTGTATATCTTCAGCAGGTATTGGAGAGGCTGTACGTGTCGATGGAAATATGAAAAAGGAAAACCATCTCAACATCCTGAAAGCAAACCGACACAAGATTGTTGATGATCTGGGAATTAGGAACACGTTTAAGTTCTACTATGATAATGACCCAAAACACAAGTCGTACATTGTCAAGAGCTGGCTTTTGTATAACTGTCCCAAAGTCATTAACATGTCTCCTCAATCACCCGACCTGAATCCCATATAAAATCTGTGAGATGAACTCAAAAGAAGACTGCGCACTACAACAATTAGGTCCACAAAAGAATTAAAGAAAAAGTTCAAGGAAGAATGGAGTAAAATTGGCTCCGAATGTACCGGGAAAATAATTGCTAATATGCCACAACGCCTGCGAGAAGTAATTAAACAGAATAGCCATGCTACCAGGTACTAAAATACGGTTTGTTTAGTTTGCAAAGAGGATTATGTGTGTGTTTGAATGATGATGGCCGAATATTAAAGTGGCGTACTTATACAGCATTGGATGACAAAATCATATTGTTTGTTAAGTTGCAATGCTTATTTCCGTTATTGGCTACCGCTACATTTCATTTAAAGCACTCACGAATGATTGTGCAATATGTTTTATGTTTATCCTCATTTCTAATGTAACATAAGGCCATGAAACTGCGATAATCATAGGTGACCGAATATTAATGTGAGCCACCGTATGTTTATTTCCCACGTAAAATAATACTGAACCTAAGTGAAAGTAATAATTAATTAAATTTACGACATAAAATGTACAACTTTTTACAGCCTAGGAACGAGATTTATTCGGGATTTTGTTTAATTTGCCGAATATTGTAAGGAGAAAAAACGCATGAATATTGTGTTATGATGTATTATTTTAAGGCCGCGATACACAAGAGGCCTCTCTCTAACTTTGGAAATGTCGTTGTAATTTTTATCTGTTTATTTTTTTAATACCGTACGAGTAGGGCCTCGGACGCGTACGATGTTTGAAACACAATACTCCAGCAGTCCACCACCAAGGATTCACAGCTGTGACAGCTACCTACACACACGCCCATACAACCAAGCACTGTTAGTTTTTGTTCAGATTTTGTAAAACGCCAGTTAACTTGGGAAACTTGTAGACAATTTAGAGCTGTAACGATACGTATAAAAGCTTTTTATAAAAAACAATTTTTGAACCTTTTTATTGGAATAATTTTAAATATGATTTTCATTGTGTAAAACTTTCGGTACACTTATGACAATACAGTATATTGCAAATTTTGCAACTTAGATTAAGCCTAGATCTACTTTAAAAATAATAATTTATTTGATTTTGAATTAAATTAAATATTTTTATACAAAATCTGGCGTTTCAAAGATGCGGTTTAGCAACTACGATGGTCCTGATGTATTTCAGACAGCTTGTTTCCATATTGAAAAGAGTGACTGTAAGTGGTAATATTTTACTTGTGTAGCCAGTCTTGAGTTCCACATTTGCAGACGTGCACAGTATTTTGCAATACACAGCACTCAACCACAGCTACTCCACATGGCGTACTAATTATGTGCAAGGGCAGGTGAAGTGAGAAAGTGTAAAATTTATGCTAGCCTTCGAGAACCTATTTAGCTGAGTAAGCGCAGGCGAGGTCGAAAGTTTGCTCGCTCGTTTGTTTGGTGCTAAACAGAACTCCTTTCACTTTCACAGCTTCTTCCAGAATCCCATTCTACTGCAACCGTTTTGACGTCACATCACGTATGGAATGGTTGCCTCCCCTCTCTTGTGCGTGGTCGCAATGCAGTCAGTTTCTCCCGGCTCCACTCTGGTTCCTGCTGCGTCCGCCGAATGAGTACGGCATTAAGCAAGCATCAGTTTACCTTGCAACACTTTACCACACGCCACTGTTTGTATGTGATAACAATGAACCTAACATACATTAATCAGTTAATGTATAAGAAACAGTCTATACCGTTCATAACCACAAAAAAAAAACTCAGGTTTACGTACGTAACACAATCGGTGACGAATTTGGGAGGAAAGTGAGAGAGCAAGATAACTGGACAACCCACCCGTTCGTTGTATCGTTTTACTGCTGCTGGTCGGAGCTTTCCATTGTTCAAATGTCTTAACTCCAGTTCGAGCGACCAAAGGACATTTTTACGAGCTAGTTATAATTAATACCACTTCGGAGCACTCGAACTCGTTCAAGGGACCCGTCTCCGACACGCGTTCTCCAGAGTTATGGCGCGTGTTTCTCCTAACTCCTGCAAGGGGCTTTAAACAAGCTGCTGTCATGAGTGATGAAGGGCGGAGTGACGCAGGAAGTAAGGATACAGCCAAAGCAGCGTCTCGTGTACTGTAGCCGTAATCAGAAGTGCTCACACCCGGACTCGGCGCTCTTTCAGTAGTGTGAGAGTGTTGGTTCATTCGACTGCCTTTAACTATGACAGAGAGACTAAGCACATGCGCACGGAAGTGTTAAAGAGTCAAACTGGTTCAGTACTACAAGAACACGCCAGGGCAGAGATGTCAACCTCAAGAGATTTAGTATAAAAATGAGTAAATAATTTTTTTGAATGCTTATATATATTAATCTAAAAAAAGTTGCAAAAGTTTTTTTTTTTTTTACTGAACTGCTCTAGTCAGGTAAGTCCCTTCTTAATAATTAGTATTGTTACAGGCGGCCGCTCGGCAAGCGAGCAATTACAATTACAAAAAGTTTTATTGTTTCATTCTACATTGTACATTGGTGGTTAGAACACACACACACACACACACACATATATATATATATATATATATAAATTGACCGTACCAGCCCTTTGGGCTGTTGTGGTGGTTCACTTGGTGGTTGACATATTTACAGGGCTCACTTTTCAGTGAGCCTTACAGTGATGGTACATGAAACAGAAATATAATATAATTTAGGGGAAAAAATCACAAAAAACCCTAGTGATACATAATTGGACTTATTAACTAATATGTAGCTGATTAGCTACCGCAATATTATGTTATTAATATATACACATACATGGGCACTGCAGTGTCCACATGGACAGACAATAATATTTACAATAACTCTAATGATAATCTACACATTTGCTAACTAATTGACCTCTATATGCAACTGGCACGTGTTTTTACAGTGCGGTGGTCTTATGTATTCCTCGGCGAGGCTGCCCCCCCTCCCCCCAGGGAGGCCGGCGCTGTGGGAAGGTGACTGTGAGGGGGTGTGTGTATGTGAGAAGCCGTGAATTGGTTGTATGGTGTGTGTCTGTGGCGTATATGAGGTTAGGGAGACTGCAATATAGGCCTTGAAGAGGCGGTTTCAGTCACACTTTGAGGGAGGACTGTGTACTTTTAAGCAGGGTGGAAAAGAAAGGGGAGTTGGGTGCGTGGTAGGCATGCGCCATTACCGGGGAACAGTGCGGTGTGACTCGAGTTGAGTGTGGTCTCTTAATTCCTAGCACTGGAGAGTGCGGTGATGATGTCGATCATCACATCGCACTGTGCCGCGGGGGTTTGCGCTGTGGTTAACGTTCGGAGTGAATTTATGACGACGGGGAGCAGGTGGGTGCACTGGAGTTCCTTGAGCAGCTGCAGGAATTCCACAGCTGCTGCCAGCACGGAAGATTTATGGACACGCGCGCTATCAGTTGCAACCCGGAGACGCAGCGACTTTTCACAAAGAAATGTTAACAAACCGTGCCTGTTATGCCTACCAGGGCGCGTACCGTTTCCAACCTGGGGTATCGGGTGTCTTTGAGATAGCTGAATAAATGTTTTAGTCATTACTACTGCCCTAGTTTCTCTCAGCGTGACTCGAGTGTGTTGAACCTTCCAGGTCAAAGCCAGCTATAGTATAAAAGTGCGACGGGCGAGAGTTGGGAGTCTGGGCGATTGTGCGACGTTAAGTGACAGACGACGAGCGAGAAGAGATACGAGCGGCGAGAGAAGTGACCAGCAGGAGGAAAATCTGCGACTGCGAGCATCGGCGCAATGAAGGGTTTGACTGGTAGGCTGAACTATTGGACTGGATGCGTGAGTGATTACATATGATGGAAACATACAGGCTGAACATGTGTTAATTATGAGTGTGAGCTAACTGACTATGACCAAATAGAGACATTAAGAAGGACGTTAATAAGAGTTGAAATATACATTATATATTGCGCTCGCTAAGAAATAAAAAGAGTAATAATGGAGATAGGTAATTTGATGCTGTAAACAATAGCTGTGTAAATAAAAACAAATCAAATTTAGTTATTTTATTTTAATTAAGATCTCCGTCCATCACGAACTCAGATACCCCCCTCAGGCGTCTTGTATGCATAATTTTAAAATGTCATGCACCGCAGCTCATAATGTATCAAATAAACTCTATTACGACATCTTACAGTCACCGAACTTTATAAAATTCAGGATATGAATGTATAAATTCGAAATATATTCACCCAGTAAAAGTTAAAAACTCTGTTTTTCAAAAATGCTTCCTCCCCTCCTCCTCCATCGTTAGAGGCGGTGCGTAATGAATACAGTGAATAAGATACTGAACTTTCCCCCTGTGTATGGCAAGAAAAAAACTGAACAGTGTTTACGGACATAGAAGACATTGACGCATTGTGTTTTAAATTTTACTATTATTATTATTTTGGAAATAGGGATTATTGCACATTTTAGGGCTCGGCTTTAACAATAAAAATAATGTACTATATACAACTCAATTCACATCCCTGTTTCACATCTACTGCTAAAAAAGAATGCCACATAGCACAGTTTCGTACGTTTACTGTTATTGCTAGTTTCCAAAGACATTTTTTTGTAAATTAGAGTAAATTCCACAAAACCTTATAGGTCACAGCCTAAGTAAGGTACGGCACCAATTTTAGTGCTACCGAAGGAAATTGTGCTCTGACCTAAGCCAGAAGAAAACAATTGAACGTACATTCCTCTGGTACCAAACTTTTAACTTCAGTAGTTCTGCAAACCTGTGGGTCGATATTTTCAGGAGATTGTGACCAAAGCGAATTTTGTTACGTAACTGACCCGCTCACAAATTTCGCCTGAGGGTAAATGATTTTGGCAAAATAAGATTATAGCAGAAAATTTTTGGAATTTTTAGGACAATTTGTTGTTTACGTGGGAATATTTGAATACTGTAATAAAATTGTTTAAATTTTCATGTGTTTTCAAAAACCGACGTCATCGAACACTAAATTAGTCTACTTCCCGTTAAACTGTTACGCTGAAGTAGTTGCTTGGTCTCTCTGACAGTATTTTAATTTCAGTACGTTGCATCAAACCATGCAAAAGTTAATGATATACCTAATTAGCCTCTTTTCTCTGACACACGTATATTCTAGTAATTTTCCTGAGAACTTCGATGTCTCGGAAAGTAGAATATTATACTTTCGAAATATTTTTTTAAGGTTTTTGTAGCAGTGGTGAAGCGAAAAAAGGGGTGGNTGGCGGGGTGGGGGGGGGCTGAAACTCCCCCTCCCCGCCCACAGAGTCTGTAAAGAAACACATTAAAATAAGAGTTTTTAGCCTACAAATGTGTTGCGATGCATAAAGCAAATCATCACCAGTGACTGTGAAAAAAGAATTAGAAGTGGCGCGCACACACTACACTATGGCCGTTACATGCATAAAAAATATATTTAGTTGTGTCTGTTGTTAATAGATGGCGTGCAGATTCGCTTGGTTATCACTGCGCTACCGCAGTTTTACATCTCCACGAGTTTGTTGCCTTAGGGCATACTGTATTTATTTACATGAAGATTCGTTTCGATTTTTGTGTCTCCACACTCGTCATGGATAAGTTTCTAATTAAGTCAAAGAAACGCAAGCAGAAGAAATTGACTCAGCATTGTCATCATCCTCGGCAGCCATTTCTGTACAAACTGTCGTCAGCACTGAGGTAAGTACTGTAGTCAGACATAAATGGACATCAAACACTATTAAAGGCATGATTATCCCTACATATTGTCGCAATAATTATCATTATTCTTAACACAATTCACGTAAATACATTATTTATTTTTGTTTTTAAAATATAATTGTGGAGGATTGTGTTGTACATGAAGAATTTTTGCAGTTCATTCCAGTAAAGGATTGTACTGGGGCTGGCCTTGCAAACACAATCTTTACAGCACGGGATGAGATGGGATTGGAAACACAAAAACTGGTGGGCATGATGGGGCAGCAGCTATGAGCGGTAGGGTGCACAAGCAATTTTTTAACAAAAACACAAAAAAAAAACCTGTATGTTCACTGTGCTGCCCATCGTTTCAACCTATCTTTGTCACAAGGTTGTAATTTACTAAAGGTAAGAAATTGCATGGGAACAATTGATACTGCATGGAATTTTTTTTAAGTTCCCTAAAAGGCATGATGTACTTATATATTAAATTCAGAAAATGCAAGTGACACCAATGGCGCAGAAAATGAAAATGATGTGTCTACTCGATGGGTTGAACGACATGATTCTCTTAGCTCATCCATTGAGTTGCTCGAGCCGATGTTGACTGCTCTGGAAGTGATCGCTGGGACCTGGAGTGACATAAAGGTAGCTACTGAAGCACGTATGCTTTATTGTGCAATTTGCAGTTGCGATTTTCTCATCACCTTGTATATAACAGAGTCCATTTTTTGAAATTTTACACTGCCATTGAGTAAGTACCTTCAAACTGTTGACTTGGATCTGAACCTTGTAGTAAACTCTGCAATGAACCTTAAGACTTATCTTGAAGCACTGTGCCAAAATGCTGAATTATACTTCTGTACATAAATTGATGTAACAGTTGCTCAACTACGGATTGTGGGCTGTCAAACACTCAGGTACAATGTACCAGCTGAAAGTTCAGGGGAATATTTCGCAAGAGTTGTTTTCATTCCATTTGTATACGGTACCATGTCAACCATTTATGAAAAGTTCCTCTATCACAGAGAAATACTCCAACCATTCCAGTCCCTTCTAACTGCACCAGATCCTGGAAAAGGAGTGTTCCCTCTTTAGGATGAAACTGTAGGATAGCTGGAGAATTTGACAGAATTTTATAGGCTACCGACTGACATAAAATGAGAGCTTATCCTATGGATGCAGTTAGTGCAGGGATTGCAGAAAAAATTACAAAGTGATATTGATGCATTGCAGATATGCAATGCGAACATGTTTCCAGCAGTGCATGACCTTCTCACGATAATGGCTACACTCCCTGTAACAACTTGCACTTGCGAGCGATCATTTTCAACATGAAACGGTTACCTTAGGAACACGACTGGAGATCATCTGAACGGTCTTGCTTTAACGTACATCCATGAAAATTGAAAACATTGTGGTATCACCAGAGGAAGTACTGGACCATTTAGCTAAAAAACAACAATGGCTAAATATAATTTGCGTAACAAAAAAAAACTCATGCTATAGTTAAAACTATATAGGAACATAAGATTGTCCTTTTATTTGTGTTTTAAAACACAATTGTGCTCATTTTCCAACAAGAATAAAGGTTCTAAGTAATTATATAATTTTTCACTTAAAGAAAAGAATCCCCCCCCCCTCATCCCACCCCTCAAAATCTTGCCTTCGCCACTGTTTTGTAGTGTAACTTCATATCATTGTGGATATTTCCGGAGTTATTGTCGATTAAATCATCCAGACTTGCAAATGCGTTTTTTAAACCAGTTTTAAACAAAATTTAACATTGATTGATATATTGAATTTGAAGTTCATAGAAATTGTTTCAGTGACAAGAGATTTGTAATAATAGGGGTCGCGTATGTTCACACAAACTCAGGTAAGAATGTGACTTCTGTTGAGTCCTTCCAAATTAAATCATTCTTAAAAACTCTCGGCACTGAGTAGATACTGCAGATCTACTGTAAAGCGTAAACATCAAATGCTAATGTTGAAATCACGTAAAGATATATGATAATCTGACAAGAAAGAATTTGAATGCAATTGTTTGGGAAAGGTTATGGATCTATTAACAAAACCTAACTGCTTATTGTGCTTCATTTCGCCACTTTTGTAGATAACGTTATGGGGACTGTGGCAAGCTAACTGAAGTCGAGAAGTTCGTATTTTGCCATTTCTATGTCGCCAGGAAGAAAAGTTGTCAGTGAGGCGGTTGGGATGCTCTATCATGCTGCCTTATTGATTCACTGTCTCTTGTCCCACATTCCTCCCAATCCCTCTACTGATGAGATATCTCGGCCGCCGCCGCCGCTTTGCATCTCGACAAGCAAGCCAACGACGCGTTAAATACAGCGTGTTTAAAAATAATGACCAAGTTTTAAATATTTACATAATGCAAATGTGTTACAGTTACATGTTACATAACAAATTACAAACTATTAAGTTTGTCCTCAAATTCCTCTCACTATTATTTGTTTTATGTGCCTTCCACCTGCTGCACGTATTACATCAATACGATAGTTGAATCCGTCCCAAACACGTCTGAGAGAGTCTTCTTCCACAGAATTTACTGCAGCCGTGATTCTGTCTTGGACCTCGTTCAAGTCAGCTGGTAATGGTGAAACAGAAACACTTCATTTTATGTACCCCCGCAAGAAAAAGTTACACTATATTTTTTATGCATTATTACAGTCAACATTACAAATACATTTCCACAGTTTTGTATTTTAGACACTCGTAAGTAAACGGCGAAAGTGTGTACACGTGATGGTAATTTTGTCGCAAAACTTAGTGATTAAATTTTCGTCGCAGGTTAAGAAGCACTTAAGTACCTACAGGGCAGCGTCCGTGGGAAAGGTCACTGGCGTTACTTTCTCACCACGAGTTTCTGGGTTCGAATTCCAGGTAAACCGATGTCTGTGTATGCGCCATGTTTAGATTAAGTTTAGTTTAGTATAGTACCAAGAAACTATATAAAAAAAATTAGCAATAAATTCTGCAGAACTCTGTATTATTCACGAAAGGCAACCGGCTTTCGGCGACTACAGCAATAGCGATGACAAATTGCAAAAATGCACAAATCGTATTACCTTTGAGTACAAGTTCAATATTATAATGGGAGGAACGAAGTCACGTGAAAATGTGTCCACGTTTTTGGAGCTAGTTTTCTGGTCCGGCGCAAGGTAGTTCTGTAATCACCTCCGTTTGCTCATGGCGCCATCTTGCTTCAAGCATAGGGCCGGATTTTTGTGCGAGCGAAACTAGCGATCTTCGCTTGGGGCGTCGGGTTCGATAAAGTACACGGGAGGTACAGAAGGGGCGCCGAGAGGATCATAGAGTGGAAGTCATGGCGTTTTAGAAAAGCACGTACGTCATTAAAATTAAGTGCATTGTAAGACCTAAATACGCCAAGTTGTGGTAGGTTTGTTGAAACGACAAGCCCACCCTTTGAACGCTACTGTGATAGACTGACCCCCTAGCATCTCTATATTTATACCAGAAAGTACTCGCACACCCCGCATAATCATCTCGGACATTCACTTTCCCATCTGCTTTATCTAGCGGTCACTCGTCATTCAGCTACTTAATAGCTTTACATTGATACGTGTATTTTTCCTGCCAATAAAACTTTAGAGAATTACATGTTATATTAAGACCATCAAATTTAGGGTCAATTGTTTATAAATACCTTTACCCGTAATAATAACGACATTGCATCGAGTAGTAATTAAAATAAATACTTTAACCTCCAGATTTATTTTGCATACAGAAGACGATAAAATTTCGAGTCAGAATGCATTTGTTTATGTGTAAAACGTTGGACGTTTGAGGGAGGTTGGAGGGAATGCAGCTTGTAGGTTTCCAGAAAAAAATGTATATTTGTTTTTTAAACAATAAAATATTAATCTTGACTTGTGGGAGGGGTTTGTCATTCGTGTCTCCTGTAGTAGCTAACTACGTTGCCGGTGCCATGACCGTCTCTAAGAGAGGGGGGGATGTGGGGGGAACCCTGTCCCCCTGCAAAGTGAGTCGTGCGGCACCTTGTTGTAGGATATACAGGATGAGTATAAAAGAATACCCCAACTTTGAAGGTCTATAATATCATAACCAAAACAAACCGTAATACCGGACATGCTGACAAGAGCGTGGAACGAGTTTGATTATCGCGTATATGTCGTTCGGGCCGCTCATAGTGGTCACATTGAACATTTATGAATGTATGGTAAACAAACTTCACGATTCCACGGTTCATTTAATTTGTCAATCAAGGTTGTTGGTTATTTGGTTTTGATATTATAGACCTTCAAAGTTGGGGTATTCTTTTACACTCATCTTGTGTACTATGTATCTGTTTATATTATAGATGTTTGTACGCATGCGCGCATGAACACATGCATGCATGTGTATAGGCAAAGTGAGCACGTTTTGAAGCCCTCTCATTTGGAATAATAGTCAATAACTATATTTTATTGCAGCCTTAGATGTTAACTATCGAATCCGGTGAAATATATACAGTATGTTTATTACTTACATTGCAATATTTATTTTTAAACGTGGTGGAAGGATAAAAAATGGGTGATAGGAACAAAGTAACTAAGACCTCGAAAGTGCTCACTTTACAGTGAACAGCCTATATATGTGTGAATGCACGCATATACATATATTTAGGTCTGTATGTGTAAAAGCGTACATCAAACCATTTAATTTAAAAGTAAACTTTTTAACGAATCACTATGAAATAATAATATATTTACGGAAATGTGGCATTCTGATCAAATATGCATATATATATATATATATATATATAAAAATATATAATTATATATATAATTTTTTAGAATTAAAAATTTGTTGAATTATTTTTTTATTGTATTTAAATCCTACATATTTTGCAAGTCTGAGTAATATCAATGATTTTCCTCTGTAGTCTGGCAGTTTATGTTTTAATTTTGATTTTAATTTTGTTTGAGCGGCGAGAAACTATAGAGAAAAATTTCCTTCCGATAGTCCCATACGAGACAGCCAAGTAACTCGATTCCAACCCAGTCGGCTTCATTTACGAGGTCTTGGGTGTCTCGGTTGGGATCGGGAGAGGCACGAAGAATATCAAGGAAAGCTCAGCTTCTTGCGTTCTGTGCGTCGCATATGCGCGTGGCTTGCACCTTAAAAACGTACATTTTTTACTTTTTTTTTTAAGGGGAACGCCAGACGCGTCGGCGTCTTCTGAGCAAGCGTCCTCACTGTTATAGCCGCAAACATAAGTAGGTAAACATACCCGAACAATAAGTTTTTGGCCTAATAGTTTTTTTTTTTGGGAAGACGGGAGGTGGTGGAGGGTGTTAGAGAAATCTCGGATTTCAGTTTTACTAATTGGGGCAAAGGACCTGCGTTATTAGGCATTATAACTTGCATTTGCAGTTTCGTTGAGAGGAAGGAGAAAAAAAAAGTGTCACATTCAGTTTAGTCCGTCGACTTCCGTCGTGTTTAACTAACAACATTCTACCACCGCCATTCTACCATTCGCCATCATAATTTTGACGAAACCGATTACAGAGAGTGCACCCACGTCGAAGACTCTGGTAGTCGTTTCACGCTGCCTCTAAACGGCCTGGCGGAGCGATGCAATGACGCGTGGGCCTAGGTGCAGTGAAGGACCTGACCTAGCGGGATCGAAATAACTAGCACAGCCGGCCAGTCGGGACGGGACGCGGAGAAGTTGAAAAGATCCTCCCTCCTTCCCCCTGTAACCTCATATTGAGGACGCACGTGTGTTTCCAACGAGCCAGTTCACCGTGTCGATTGTTGAGAATGGACACTAAGTTTCATCTCCATTGTACAACCACACCTTACACCGATGTGCGCCTTTCAAATTAACCTCTGAAAAAAACTTCTTTCTTTGTTGACTGCATTTATTTTGATGTACATGCTCCCAGTAAAGTTGGCAGCTATGGAGGTAAAGTAGTTCCCTGTCTTAAGGTCGGTCGTATGAATTGTGGTGTTTAAATTAGTGGACATTGAATTTATTTATGGGGGTTGCACATACAAACTCACTCTGTCTCGAGGTACTGCCGAGAAAACATTTTTTGGCTGAATACAGTCCTTCACAGCCTGACACCTCGTCTAAAGCAGTTGTACTCGTAGGTATTCCCTCACAAAACTGCAAAACAAAGGCATGCTCTCGAAAGCATTTTATTTAATTGTTTTGTTGATGGCAAACATTTTTAACTGTTCATCCTGCTTTTTTTAAAAATAATATTTAACTTTATATCAAACGAGCAAAGCTCTCCATTTTCCACATGTTGCAAAATAAAAATCTAATAACAAGCTACTCTAATCAAATCCATAAACTTTCTGTTAAATAATACCGAATTTCCCTCTAACCTACCCTAAAGTCGCGTTCACACTAATAACTTACATGTTATTAGCAAATGTTGGTAACATTCCGGAAACCGCTTGTGAATTTGTTAATAACATCGCATAGCAACAAATTTCCCGTGTTACTTGCAGAAATAATGCTATATGCAAGAAGTTGGTAAAGATCAAATAATGTTATCAACATTTGCTACTAACACATGTTACCGAACCTCTTCGATGCTAGTAACATTTATCCGCACCCCTTCCCGCCCATCACCATCACGTGATTGCCAACCACGCTGTCAGTGACAGCAAGTTAGAGAGTGTGTGAACATCGTTTCGTACGTGTGTAGTTTGTGTAGTAAATTAGGGCAATGGAAAATATTTTGAACGAAATGGAGTGGCTGATAGATCAAGCGTTAAGTTTGAGTTGTTCCGTGAGAAGCTTGTTTTTGGGATCAAACTTGTCCCGAAATTTCTGCACGCACTTACTCAGTTGAGTGAAAGTTTCGATGACCCAACAACTTCATCTGAAGCGCAGTCGCTAATCAGGCATATCGAGAATTTTTCATTCCTTGTATGTCTGATAGTTTGGCATGAAATTTGAGGTAAATCTTGTAAGCAAAACTCTCCAAAAGAAAACATCAGATACTCCATTGGTAGAAAATGAACTGAAAAAAAAAAAAATGCATTTAGTTCATTAAAACATCAATGATTAATTTACAACAGCAAAAGAGATTGCCCATATGATAGAAATCGACGCCGTCTTTCCAAGCAAACGCAAAAAAAAAATCTTAATTTATGAGGGCAGTGACAATTATACTCCATTCACGGTTACTTCGAACTTTTCTGAAGCCCTGCTGAAGTTCTAATTCCAGGATATTCCTCCGCCTAATACAAACATACTTTAGGAAATTACACCAGAGGGCCAACACACAGCATTCGTGCACACACAGTGTAATATAATTTTGCATAAGAACTATTTCTCACTACGCATTACCAACGCACCTATTTTCTCCCTGTCTTTATTAATATTAGTTATAAATTAAATATTATAATTTATAGATAAAATATAAGTAACAGTTAGATTTAACCAAAAATAAGGTACTTTTATATTAACACAAGTATAAAACGCTTGTAATACGTAAAATATTTAGGAGACAACCAAGTACGTCATACAGGGGTTTTTTTTTTCAAACGTTTGATTAAAAAATTACGAAGAAACCGCGAATGTACTATACCAGACGACTCTTGAGGATGAATTAAAAAGAGACGTAACTATCCCCCTCATTGATACGTTAAACATGTCATTGAAAGAACGTTTCTCACAGTTCAGCAACCACAACATGAAATGGGGATTTTTATATGATTTANGCGTTAAGTTTGAGTTGTTCCGTGAGAAGCTTGTTTTTGGGATCAAACTTGTCCCGAAATTTCTGCACGCACTTACACAGTTGAGTGAAAATGTGGATGACCCAACAACTTCATCTGAAGCGCAGTCGCTAATCAGGCATATGGAGAATTTTTCATTCCTTGTATATCTGATAGTTTGGAATGAAATTTGAGGTGAACCTTGTAAGCAAAACTCTCCAAAAGAAAACATCAGATACTCCGTTGGTAGAAAATGAACTGAAAAAAAAAGCATTTAGTTCATTAAAAAATCAATGATTCATTTCCAACAGCAAAAGAGATTGCCCATATGCTAGAAATCGACGCCGTCTTTCCAAGCAAACGCAAAAAAAAAATCTTAATTTATGAGGGCAGTGACAGTTATACTCCATTCACGGTTACTTCCAACTTTTCTGAAGCCCTGCTGAAGTTCTAATTCCAGGATATTCCTCCGCCTAATACAAACATACTTTAGGAAATTACACCAGAGGGCCAACACACAGCATTCGTGCACACACACAGTGTAATATAATTTTGCATAAGAACTATTTCTCACTACGCATTACCAACGCACCTATTTTCTCCCTGTCTTTATTAATATTAGTTATAAATTAAATATTATAATTTATAGATAAAATATAAGTAACAGTTAGATTTAACCAAAAATAAGGTACTTTTATATTAACACAAGTATAAAACGCTTGTAATACGTAAAATATTTAGGAAACAACCAAGTACGTCATACAGGGTTTTTTTTTTTCAAACGTTTGATTAAAAAATTACGAAGAAACCGCGAATGTACTATACCAGACGACTCTTGAGGATGAATTAAAAAGAGACGTAACTATCCCCCTCATTGATACATTAAACATGTCATTGAAAGAACGTTTCTCACAGTTCAGCAACCACAACATGAAATGGGGATTTTTATATGATTTANATTAAACATGTCATTGAAAGAACGTTTCTCACAGTTCAGCAACCACAACATGAAATGGGGATTTTTATATGATTTAAATAAATTTTCAGAAAGAAGACCAACTTAATGTTTGCTGCAAGAAGCTGCAAGAACATCTGTCTAATGGATATGTATAAGATATTAACGGGGATGAACTGTATAACGAGGTACTTCATGTTGGGTCTATCATCGACGATGAGACGAAAAACAAAAATGTGTCTCCAATTGAAGCGTTGAAACTCAGCAAGAGTACCGGCCGAAAGGGCCCTTTTACAAATCTGTGGATCGCGCTTCGTATTTTATTAACTATACCTGTGACTGTTGCTAGTGGAGAGAGAAGCTTTAGCAAGTTAAAACTGATAAAAACATAACCACTGTCATGCATGACAGAAGAACAGCTCACCGCATTGGCTATCATAGCAATCGAAAATGAAGAAGCTCGAAATTTAGATTTAAATGAGGTAATTGCAAGATTTACCAATGCTAAGACAAGACGAATTCCATTATAGGCAAATTGGCTCATTATTGTGTCCGCTCCCTCTCTACGAGTCTTTCTTTCCCACTAATAAAGGACACGGTTCCAACCTCTGTGCTTCCTGTAGCATTTCTATTAATGCATGTAATAATTTTCAATTATTTCCTGAAGAAAGGGTTTTTACGGTGCCTACGCCGGCTTTTCCCTTTCTCTTCTTAGTTATAGGTTAACTATAGGTACATTTAGGGAGGTAGTCATGGCCCCAATCGCTGGTCAAGGCTGCCCAATTTCTCTCCGCCGCGATGCACGTCTCCTTGCATGAATTCCTTCCCTTGTAGGCGTACGGGGTTTACCCTGAGACGCAATTAGCTCCCGTCCCTACCTCGGACTCACAGTTACACCTAGAAATAGGGTAGGGGAAAAATCCAAATGAGAAAATAATGGGCAAAAGACTAAAACGCGTCGGGTGAGTCCATTGCCGCTGCACGAAGGGGTGAAGTTGTTCAGTTCAGTAGTGTGAGCCGCCGAGAGCGGGTGGCGCGAGAGCTGCTAAAACTGCTAGCTACCTCAGTTAGAAAATGAATTTCAAGCAGAGAATGGCTGTGTGTGATCGTTTTTAGTTTTTTTTACTAACCTACTCTAAAACTGTTAGGTGTGAGCCCGCGGTAGGGACGGGAGTTTATTGCGTCTCAGGGCTAAGCCNTTACTAACCTACTCTAAAACTGTTAGGTGTGAGCCCGCGGTAGGGACGGGAGTTTATTGCGTCTCAGGGCTAAGCCCCATACACTTACAAGGGAAGGAAATCATGCAAGGAGACATACATCGCGGCAGCAAGGGATTGGGGTGTCATGGCCGAAACGAGGCCATGACAACCTCCCTGAGTGTACTTATAGCTAAACTACTATACTGAGAAGAGAAATGAAAAAAAAAACCGGCATAGACACCGTAAAAGCCCTTTCGACATGAATAATTAAAAATTGTTGCATTNAAAGAATTAAAAATGTTGCATGCATTATCAGAAAATGCTACAGGAGACAGATAGGTGGAAACCATGCTCTTTATTAATGGGCAGAGAAAATACTAGAAGAGGAAGCAGGGGGTGTGATGTATTAATTCGTGTTAGATAAAAGTAAAAGAAGGGGGTGGGGATGTGCATTCGTCGTTTACGAAGCCAAAGATTATTGAACGGGCAATTTCACAGTCTATATTAAGACTAGTGTATAAATACTGTATGTTGGGTACTTCAGAATGAGACAAATCTCGTTCGACGAACTATTACATATAAGGCCTCACATTACACACTGGATAAAACTAAAGAGATTGTGAGGCTAAAACTGAAGAGATTATTCAGGATAGAAACCGATGTAATTATTTTGTGGATAAAACTGAAGAAATTATTTTTAGTTTATGTAATTTAGGAAATAATATTGATTAAATGTTACTGTAAACTGAGCTGGGATAGCTACACAAAAAAAATATGTATGTACTCTTTTATCTGAAGTGTTATTTCTACTTAAAAAAAAAAGTTAGATTTTCTACTAATATAAACCTAGTTAGTATTTTTTTTCCATACACACCTTTTGTATGGTGTAGTCTTTTTATCTTGCAGTGCCATAAGAATATAAAGGAACATTTCTGTGATTCTTATCTACATAATAGCTTTCATGATCATCGCACAAAAAATAAAAGTTTATTAGCTAATCAGCATGTCAGGCTTAGTAAAAGACTACAGAACCATGAATACATTGGTATTAAGTTTTAAAATAAATTACCGTTAGGTTTGCGAGGTGTTTCAGTTGAGCATTTCAATAACATTATGGAAAAATGACTGAAGAGAAAATCATTTTATACTATTGAAGAAGAGGATTTGATTTAGCTAATATGAAGATGCTCTTAAATTTTAAGACTGATTTTATTATTTATTAATGATGTGCAATTTTAAATAAGAAACTGGTATTATTTAATATTATGTGTATATTGTTTCTAATTTTTAAAAATATATATCCTAATCAAAGTTTTTAATAAACTTCAAGCTTATGTAAAATAATCTATAATTTTGAAATTTAATAATAAGGAAAGTAATTGATTGCTTGCTCATCCATTTTACAATATAAACGAATTTGTATCAGTGTCTAATGGTGAAAACATTGAGTTTTTATTTTATGAAAAATATGAGACTAATCGTATTGCAATGTATACCGAATCCCAGTCCCGTCACCCTGATTTCCGTTTTCCAAAATCTCTCCAGTCGAGATCTGGGATGGTTCCTTAATATACGCCCTGGCCGATTCCTTCTTAATTTCCTTGATATCTAGTGTTGTCCTAGCAGGGTCTTGTCGCTGTTCGGGACGGGACCACTCAAACCACCTAATAAAATTATTAATATTACTATTATTACCACACAACTTTTCCTTCATATTTATATCACTGCATTCAGGTAAATGTTTGTTGTACATAAAAGGCATTCTTTCGACCACTATCATTAATTTCTCTGTATCAAAGAATTCATCATTAGTAGAACTTTAAACTTACCATAAGGTTTTGTGCGGTAGGATAACATTGTGTACACATTTCTTTAATTGTTTATTTGTTTTAAAAAATGTTAAAACTTTTTTGAAGATAAACATTGTTTAATGATTATTTATATTGATTACGCTGTATTTTAACTAGGTATATTCAACGCTGTAAAACACGCAATTAGTCTTATTCACGAAAATTTTAATAAATTATGTTATGAAATAAATTATTTCTTAAACGTAAATAGTCAACCACAAAATTTTCAAAAATATACAATATTCAAGAAATATGGTAGAAAATAATATTTCCTCCCTTGTTGGAGAACATCAGTTACAGTGAACAAAATTTTTAAGATTGTTGGCAAAAAANGTCGCTTGACTGTAGAGAAGGGCCTGGGGTGGGAGCGTGAACCTTGGAGAACTGGCCCTTCCTGAAGGGTCGTAAAGAGTCTTACAGCCATAAATTTAACTTGTCAGCTGACAGAGACTAGAATGTCGTGCCCGCGAGTGGGTGAATCTGGTCTGCGTCTTGTACTGCCGCCGCACAAGGCAAAAGGTTCGAAACTTTACCACTTTATAACTGCTCTTGCACGTCGTTTCTGACCGTTTTTGTCGCATTTTACCACCGAATGTTCCTAATCGCATTTGAAACTGATTGTTTCAAGTCTGTTACATCTTAATTATTATTTGCAGTGGTTTGCGAGACTATATATATCTTGTTCTGTGATTATTGTATTTCCTTGTAAAGAAACTTTAAGTTGAAAGTTTTAGTTTTCTACAAAAACGTTTTGTCATACAACGTTTACAGAAAATGTGTGTATGTATAGATACATATTTTAAACATTTTAAGGAGTATTATTTTCATATATTGTAATTAAAATAACTGTGATAAAAAAAAATTCCGAAAATGAAGAGGGAAACACAAGGGATGTNCTGTGATAAAAAAAAATTCCGAAAATGAAGAGGGAAACACAAGGGATGTGTGCCTATATTTATTAAAGAAATCACCAAAATCTGCCTCAAAAACGCGTATTATGCAAGAAAGAATGCGTTATTATAATTAATTCATTTTTCTGGATCATTTCAAGGGATTGTTGGTGAGATAACTTCTAAATAAGTAAGCTAAAAATTTTCTAAAGAATGTACAATCTACCTTTTCATTAAAAAAAAATGTTTCCTTATTGGACCATTTTACCGTCATTACTACCTGGCCTATGGTAACATATCACTTAGCGAAGTGATGCAGTTCGGACTCACATTTGGGAGGACGCTGGTTCGATTTCCGGTCCAACCGTATTGATTTCGGCTTTTATGATTTTCCGAAATCACCAGGTGAATGCTGGGAAGGTTCCTCACTACAGGCTATGGCCGATTCATTCCTCGTTCCGGCTTCTCGGAGCAACTTGCTCCGTATCTAACGACCTCGCAATGGAAGAGACCTATCTACCTGTAACGTATCACCAAAGCTACGGCAGTGACGAGAACCTGGATAATGGGAGAGCTCATCTTGTTCTGCTCGCAAAATGGGATAAGAGAATGCTTTTGTCTCAGCCTGCAGACGGCCACTTTGTCACACTCCTCATTTTTCCGACCAATTATTTATTTTTTGTTTCTCCCATCCTATAAACTCGTCGCTCTGTTCACGATACACTATAGTAAAATACACACTATACAATATAATGCAGTACAATGTAAGATTCTATAAAACAACCTTACGCTTCCTCCTCCTGAAATTTCCGTGACGCAAACTGCGTCATGCTCCTCCCCCCTTTCCGATACCTTTTTGGCCACCCTTGAGTAATAATACAATTAAATGAAAATCTGAGCGTCATTCCCTCCTTCAGGCAAGGTAAACTTGTATGACACGAGTTTGGCGTTTTTAACAGGCTTCTAGGTCGCGTTAGTAGTTTCGCTCCTTTGGAGTGTGTGTGACAGCTGGGCGCAAGTCGTGGCTAGCGTGTTTACTTCTGGCGAAAAGTACTGTGGTGATTAATACGCTCCAGGTTTATATCATGACTAATTTGCTGATTGTCACGTGGCTGCACTTAAAAGGATTTTAATGACACATTTTTTGTAGTTACATTTACCCACATAATGTGCTTTACTTTATTTGTTCGAGAGAATCCAAGTTCGATTCCCGGTCCAGCCATCCTGATTTTGGCTTTCTGTGCTTTTTCAAAATCACTCCAGATGAACGCTATGGCCAATTCCTTCCCTTTCCCTGGTTGCCTAGCGATTTTTTTCCATCTCTAATTACTTCGCTGTCGACGAGAAGTTAAACCCTATTTCCCTACTTACCCGCCTACCTACNTTTTTTCCATCTCTAATTACTTCGCTGTCGACGAGAAGTTAAACCCTATTTCCCTACTTACCCACCTACCTATCAACCCACCCTTAAGTTCAGAATGTTTCGGTATTTTTTAGGGCAATTTGGACAGTAAAATCAATCCACCGATTCAGATTGCAACGAAGGAACAGATACATTGATTCCACGTGACTGTCTTACATTTACCTTAAATGCCTGTGTTTGTTATAAACTTTATCACAAAATATAATTCCAAATATACATTATGTTCCAGGCAAAAATATTTATACTAATGGGAATGGACCCACGAAACGTGCAATTACAAGAGCAATGACAAACAAATATTATAAAAACCAAACAACCCAAAGAGTGGACATCCTGAGAAATGAGAGACGTCGGTCCTCCACGACTATTCCCCAGGAAAAATAAGTTATCTTATCCTAAACGGTTTTTCATGACGTGACAATATTTTACGCCCAGTGCCAACGGTCAAGTCGGCAACACACGTATTTCCGAAAAGTGAAAGTATTATCGCGACCTAGACGTGAAGCCGGCTGCCCTACCGGGGGACACCTGTTGTTCTGGCCAGCTAGGAGACTGGATGTAAAATAGTGGAGCAGCAGCGAAATGTAGTCAGGAGAGAAAACGGGAGTACACTGAGAAAAACACCGCCACACTCCTTGCACTGAGGGCCGACGGTTGGATTAGCGGTTAGTCTATATCCTATCAATGTCTGACGCCCCGATTTAATACCAGGTCCCACCTGTAAGCAAAAGTTTTCAGAAGGGGATTTTGATGGAGGAATTGAGCTGGTGCTTTCTCGGGATGCCTCCGTTTCGTCTCCCTTCTTCATTCCACCGCTGTTCCACCCTCATCTCACTACAGCCGTTTTTTCGGCGTGTCACCTAGGTAGGGCAGCCGGCTGCAATTAGCGCCAGTCTCCTCTCGTGCTGCTTGAAGGTGGGGAAAACGTGCAGATTTACGCACACAATTTCCGAAGGGGTGTAAAATCGAACCCGCAGACCTCAGCAACAAGAGGTTGTTTGAGCCAAGCGTTGTAACCGGGTCACGGTAAATTTAGCATTTTTAACTCAAGTACTGTACTGGCTTCAGTAGCTGAAGTTGGCAATGAAATAAGAAAAAAAAAAAACCGGTTCCACATTTTGTGTAAAAAGTGCGACGTTTAAATTTGTCGATACTTAATTAATTTTCTTTAGTTTCTGTTTTTTTTTATGTACACAAGAATAAGCATCGGTATATCAGTAACATATTAACGCTCCTAACAATTTCAGTTTCACTTCGTCGATGCATGAAGAAAGTGATAGGGTTCAACGGAATGTTAGTTTGACATACGACGGAAGAATACAGAATGGTTAGAAAAATAGTTGGTAAACAGCACTTTCAGAAGTGCACAATTAGGGACTGACAGCCTATACATAATAAGATAAGTGGAGACGTGCTCACATGCAGCGGCCAGCCTCCATGGCGAGGCAGTAGTTGGGGCTGGGCTGTGCGCGGTCCCCCCAGTTGTAGTTGCCGACAACCCCCGCCAGCACGAAGGTGACGAGCAGCGGGATGTCCGTGGGGAACCCGGGCACGTCTCCCGCCTCCAGCACCGCCACCGACCAGCGCGCCGCCGCCTC